>JARYHS010009139.1:0-113874 GCA_031002005.1 Vandiemenella viatica | reverse complement strand
TGCGGAACCGTCCGAAGTATCGCTGTTCACCTGGGGCGGTGTCATGTCGGAAATACTCAGACTGAGGTTCCTGCTGTCACGCGTCCTAATTACCGATTAGCGGAACAACCGGAAACAGCTCGCGGAATTGGGGTCAACTGTAGGGCCCCACGTGCCTCGCGGTCGACTCTGGCGCTCCCAATAAGTGCCGTCGTCTTGTGGCGTAAAAGTAAACAAAACGTGCCAGCCTCGTCAATTCCTTACTCTGGCTTGTCGCAGAACCCCTACCTAGAGTACCAGTGCGTTTCTCAGGATGTCCTTCCCGCAGATGGATTGTCTTCCTTACAACTTCCAGAGTTCCATCTATCCCGATACGTTGTATGACACACTTCGTCTGGCAACTCCATCAAGTCCTGTCCGGCATGGTAGCTATGCTACCGACGGCATAGCCCTCGACCTCAGTGAAGGATACAATCGTCTCCACCCGGCACTTACGTTTCTTCGAAAAGGTGGTGTCCCATGGAAAGCTGAAACATATATTACAGGCATTAAATTAAACTATATGCACATTGCATTAGTATTCGGAAACAAACTTCCATTTTGCAACCAAGTAGGTCATTACTACAATATTACTCCGCTTTATCCATATAAAGTAATAATTAAAATCGGCCAAAAATTTATAACACAGACTATCATTCAATTTTTACAAATTTACACACAATGAGAAACGAATTAAATTGTTTCTTCTATCAGTTATTATTTGCCAGCCAATTTTACTCATGAATTGATGAGGCATCTTAAAGGCATACATACTGATCATCATGAATCGCTAGGGTCGTGATGCGTATTCACTCCGCTTGCTTCAGGAGCGGATTGGGGACCCTCCTGGTTACCGGAAGGAATCTATTCTCATGGTTGGGTTTTAAGTGCTGCCATATGTCTGTGATTCGAGTAATCTAGTTCATGTGCATTTTTTAAATGAAATGTTTAGTTTATGAGACTAAAATTGGGGATCGGTCCTATGTTGGGCTAAGTGTTTACTGGATACCGCCTAAAAACTGCAGTCAGAATGGACGATACACGGGGACCGAAATTCAAACGTGGTTTCGTTGTACCCTCACATTCTAGTGTGCTGGTGCCTGAACACATGCATCTACATTGGCGAGTTTTTCCTCAGTTACTAAATGCTTAGTAATTCCTCAGCAACTGTTCAAAAGATACAACCTGTGTTTATTTGTTCCTGTATCGCTAGTAGTATCAATAAATGGTGAGACTTGTATATATTTCTCAGATATATTACAGAGCTAGCGCAGTAATGCTGGTTTGTGGCTGCTGCTGCAGGTAGTTCACGCGTGGGAGGACGTGAAGGCGATGTTTAACGGTCGGAAGAGGAAGCGCCTGCTTGCTTTCTTCCCTTTATCCTCGTCATCTGGCTCGACTGGATGGTCAGGTGTGTCTGGAGAAGGCGGCTGGGGACCGCCCTACATGCTGCCCAAGCTGGAGGCGGCTCCTCAGGCCAGCTCTGCCGCCGCCGCAGCCGCCATGGCAGTCACTTCCGCAGAGTGCTTCCCGCCTCTTGAGGCGCATTCTGCCCCCACGAAGGTGCCTCCATTACCA
Organism: Vandiemenella viatica; assembly: GCA_031002005.1. Lineage (NCBI taxonomy): Eukaryota > Metazoa > Arthropoda > Insecta > Orthoptera > Morabidae > Vandiemenella > Vandiemenella viatica. The sequence continues at coordinate 112,278 of JARYHS010009139.1, read as the reverse complement.
GAACAGCTTTTCCCGCTCTCCAGGAGGTAAAGAACCAAGGAAAGTCTTCATTTTTAACTTAATGCTGATTACAACTGTGGGTCATACAGAAAATAATGAGACACAAATTTTTATCAACAAAAATTAATTGATACAGAAAAACGAAGAGTATCATCTCTACATAAAGACTTAACACGAAGCGTTGTATTATTTTTACGTCACTAGCTTTTACCGTGTCACCATACACAGTATCGGATTAACCATGTAGCAGGAGTTAACAAATGCTACGGGCCCCACGCCTCTGGTGGCCCCGCGCCAAGGAGTCTCTAGAACCTTTAACGTTCCCACCCCTCCTTCTAATTAATCTCTACCAATTTATTTATTTATATGCTACCGGACTTCATTGCTGAAGATTGATTGCATTCTTTCCATTATTAATCCAGGTCAAATGGTCGCAACAATTACAAAAAAATAAAACTTGGTTATTTTGATCCTCTTAATATATAATTGTATTAAATTCATTCACATTCATACACATGTCTCTAGCTGAAATAGGAACACGATTAGGCAAGTTCGTACAGTTCTTCTGATCGTGAACACTTGGCAATTATGCACTTCCCGTTTAATGTTCTACGTTTGTAACACTTCATTACTCGTAGTGAGAGTGAGCCTTCAGCACAGAGAGAGAGAAAAAACAATGAAATGGACTTACATCAGCGCACGGAGCGAATCCGCGAACTTCCACTTTGCAACACTGGGCAAATCTGAGCCCCCTATGGGCTCCTTGGGGTCGTATATATATCCCTCCGGCTTCTGTACTTAGGAGCTGCTTTGCGCGCCAACATATCGGCAGCCTGCAACTAACTCCAGAAAATCTTAATACAATTCAACTGCCTCATTCTCGCTATGCAACTAAAATTCCTTAATCATATTCTTATTCTAATTAAACATTACATCTTAAAGTTGCCAATTATAATTTAAAACGTCACAAGCCTCCACTTCAGGCTAGATGGGCGACCTCCCTCCTCCCCCTCCCCCACCGAATGGCGAAAAGCAACGGCCCCTCCTTCACATTTACCACGGGCCCAGCGCTGTCTTAATCCAGCCCTGACCACGCAGCAGATAAAAGTTGACAGCAATTGATAATTCGTTTCATCAATATACTGTAACTGAGTTCTTAAAAAAAGAATGAATAATCACTGCCTAAATTCACCGCAGAATTAAGTGTGCATGTATAGATTAACCCGTCTCTAAAGACCTCGCTGTTAAGAGACGTTAAGCAGTTATATATATATATACATAGAATAACGCGGAAGGTTAAACGTTTCAAAGTTGGAAATATGTGCATCCACGAGCAGACCGGTGCAGTCGCCTCAGAACTGCCTCCACTGAACGCGGTATCGACAGAGTTAATACTATTAAAGAAAAAAGATGTGTCACTGTGAATAAAATTATATCAAAACTGATACAATGCATCGTAATAAACGAATGCTATTAAGCATGGCACAGACACTCATGTTCGTCAATAGTTTTGCTTGTGCAGTGTTAAACTGTAATGCAAGACAGAAAATTTTACTGAACTCAGCAGAGTCCACAAACATTCCATTTTACTGTCTGTTGCGAAATCTAAATATGGCTGAGATACTGAAATTAGCTGTTGCCGCGACTGTTTGTTCTGATAACGAGAAAGAAAAAGAAGATCATAATTAGAGAGAAATGGTTAAAAGACTGGTTATTTAAGAGAACAGAATTTAGTTACATTAATTTACTAAAGGAAGATATAACCTGAAAATTTGTTTAGTTATGTTCGAATTATGATTATATATATACTTATTACTATTATTATTATCTGAACTTGGATCCTGTCGGATCACGCAAAGCCTTAACGATTTAGTTTTCTAAGTTTCCATACAGCTTTCATTTTTTCTCTGTGGATTCTCTTCCTTTCTTCAGTCCACTTCGTCCCCGGTCTCTCAATGACTTCATTCTCTGGCGGTACTTCCCATTTGTTAAATTTTTCTCTGTATGTTTGTCTGTATATGATTTTTTATGAGTTTATGTAGGCTTTTTCGAGGTATTTTTTGATCTGCTGACCCAGGGCATACTTTTTAGCTGTTCTATGTATGTCACAATTTTATGAATGAGTCTTGTTGCTGGAAGGCTGTGGATATGTCCATAAAATCTTAATCTTCGTTTCCTGATGTCTGCCGCAAGTTTTGATAGTGTTTCATTTGCCTTTCGAGATTTAAGTCTATATCCGTCATCTGTTTTTTCTGGGCAAAGAATATTTCTTATAATTATGTGTTCTTCTTTCAAAATGCTTTCTAGGTCACCTTTCCTGTGTAGTATAGGGCTTCAGGTTTGTTAACTGTGTTATAATATCTGACTTTTGTACATATAGACAAACATTTTTTATTATATATTCTCGCTTGGTAATGGCCGAGCGAAGTATTACCTTCGACTTACCCAGCGTGCACGTAAGTTCGTCCTGCCTCCTCGCCGTCAACTTTTGGTTCTTCCCGTTGGTGTCTGCAAGTACGGGCTGAAAAGCACTAAAATAAATCACTCTAACTACTGACTTGAGGTATTGCAGCAAATAACTTCAGAGATGTTATGAACAGGCAGTTATACTTGAATTCTTCGGAGAGACAAGTGGATTGATACAGTTGAATGGTACTTCTTAATATGCACAGAAGCGAAATGTGTTTACTCATTATAGCCGAATGGCTAACTAAAGTAGCGGGATGGTTGGTGCAAGCCTCGCCCCGTGAGCATACGACTGGTGGAGATGGTGGTGTAATTTCTTACACTGCCTAAATCATTGGCTTCATAAAAAATTGGCAAGTTTACGGCGTGATCTTCAAAAGGAAACTGCGCAGAGGACGAGTACAGAACGCGTCTCTGTACTGTCGCTTCAGGGTGGGGTGACTGTCTCCCATTGGCCAGTTCACATCACGCGGTGTGGATGCAAAGTTTAATTGGCCAGTTGGAGGCGTCTTTCTAGAAGGTCCCAGAACATTTCGAACCTTGTCTCTCACAGTCAAAACTGCTGGCCTCTGTGGCCTTGCAGGAGGGGTTCAGATTCTGCAAACGCGGTCTCATGTTTCGCGTCCGCCTAGGCCTGTAGCTCACCGAGGCTGGCTTACACTCACTAGAATATTAACTACGAAATTATTGAAAATGCTACAATATGTTGTAGGTTCTACCGTAGGCTCTATTAAGTTTTTTCCTGCTGTGGGTTGAGCGTGGAGCTATGATCTGATGAGCTTGAGTTTTAGGAAGGATATTTGTAAGCCTATTCTCTCTCTCTCTCTCTCTATATATATATATATTTACATATGATTTTACGCCTCATCGACATCAAGGTCATTAGAGATGGGATGGGACAAGGAACATGGAACGGAAAGGAAGCATCGCGGCATTCGCCTGGACTTATTTGGGGAAACCATGGAAAACCCAAATCTGGATGCCCGGACGGGGATTTGAACCGGCATTCTCCCGAATGCGAGGCCAGTTCGTTAATCGCTCACCCACCACACTCGATCGCAATAACGTGGAAACCTACTTCGACTTACTGACAATAGTGACTCCCCGTATTAAAAAGCAAGACACTTGAAGGAGAAACGCAATAACGTCTTGCGTTTTTTTGCAACTTATGCTACAATATTCAATTTATCGATAAGAAACAGCACCGTGTCAAAATACCAAAAAATTGGCGCTCCCATATCTTCAGTTCCAGGCCCAAATCTACGTGATTCGTTATGCTTTTTTGTGCCTTCCTAAAAGAATTAATTAATTTATTTATTTTTAACTTTTTTTATTTGCCTATTGATCAACTTCTTTCAATTTATTGATAAGAATATCATTTGTATCACTTTTTCTGTTTATTTAAATAATTTTTACTTTTGATTTTCAACAGACACCCATTTTGTCCGTATAAATCAATAAATTCAGCGAGAAATTCACGCTACATTAGTCTAATATCCGTCATGCATAGTGTTGCCAGGTCCCGTTTGTAAAAACTCGGTACGGAAGGTTAAAAAAATCGGGATTCAGGTTAGAAATCGGGACAAAACAAATTATTTATATAATTTAGGCAGCACAGGGGCAATTTCTACAGCTATCTGTCTATCATATGATAAGAACTTGTGAATGATAGGCTTGTTGACTAGAAAAAGTGATAAAATATTATTTAAAAAAGTGTATGTTGAAGTTGAATTTTAAGTATATGCTGACGCTGTTAATAAGCATGAAGTATTTTGTTACTAAAATTGTTTTTTTAGTTATTAAATTTTTACTGCTTTTATCATTGGTTTTCCATAACAGTTTTAAAATTCGCTACAAGACAAAATTGAAGTTTGTATTAATTTGTATCACTGCTTCTACATAGTAAAGTGACAAACGGCTTCGTCTCTCAGATCAAATTATATTAACCTGGCAAAATGTCTAAGCTACTGCGTTTGAAGCCAGTGTTGATGAATTGAAAGAAAATTTTAATTTTTATTGGATTTATTTATTTACACTCCTGGAAATTGAAATAAGAACACATTGACGCCGGTGTGTAAGACCGACCATACTTGCTCCGGACACTACGAGAGGGCTGTACAAGCAATGATCAAACGCACGGCACAGCGGACACACCAGGAACAGCAGTGTTGGCCGTTGAAGGTGTTATGACCGGTTGGCTAATGACTCCTGGGAGCGGTTCAGGAGATGGGAACTAGGCTTCTACTATGGTGGTTGAAGTCTAATTCGGGTGGGTAATGAATTTCAAACTCGGGAACTCGGAGTCGGAAAAGATTCTTGAGAAATAACAAAAGAGATTTGTGAGGAGAATCTTCAACTCACGAAGCCCGACTTGAATGTTTTTTGAAAATAACCTACAGGAAGTACAATGTGTGTAACTCCGCTGTCGGAATCAAATGCCAATAATCTCGATGCCTGCCTCGGCATAAACTTTCTGTAGAAATCTTAAATAGCGCATCACCCGGAGGTAGGTTATATAGTTGAAAGAATAACCCTCAGGATTGATCAATAGGTAGCCCTTCCTACGATGTTTTGTCATCTGTCCGGCGCTGCCTCGATGACTAACTACTTGCTGGCACATCCACCCAATCGATCCCACACTCCGGCGAGCCGCCCCTTTTATAGCACGCGGTGACGCATCGCGGATGAGTCACTCATGCTTCTCTTATCTTCTACTGGTTTCATCAGCTCTTGGCGCCACGGTGGATCAATACCGCGTACGGCTGATGCAATTTGTTGCTTTTTGAGCATCCACACTCGACTTTCTTAACACATCATTGCACAACCTGTCGTACCTGATCGTTTCTATGATCATTTCATAGCATTCGTAACACCTTCCCCCCCTTTCAAAGAAAATTTTGCAATCTCTTTAGAGGGTCCAAAATTTTCGAGTCCTAAGTCAGCTGTGTGAGTTGTCTTTATTGACTTTTTCAATACTGTCATAATTACAATAAATATTACAATGAATTATGTCCATATTTGCATGTTGACTCCCAGTCTTCTTTTTTAAAAAAATCTTTTTACAATACATCATCAGAAAATTTTCTTTTACAATACATTATTTTCTTAATCATGAAAATTTCTTTTACAATATATATATTATCATAAAATTTTCTTTTGCAATATGTTACTCTCTTAATCATAAAAATCTCTTTTATAAACCATTACCTTCTTAGTCATAAGAAATCTTTTTGCAATGCATTACCTTAAACATTTCTTTTATATTACAATATTTAAAATTTTCTTTTACAATACATTACCTTTTTAATCATGAAAATTTCTTTTACAAACAATTACCTTCTTAGTCATAAGAATTCTTTTTGCAGTACATTACCTTAAACATTTCGTTTACATTACAATATTGCCCACTTTACATTTTTGTTTGCTTTTAGCGCTTGTCCGTTTTATAGTAGAACATTAGTGGCTTTTTCTGTCCATACTCTACACTCTTCTCTGAGCGTCGCACACACTCATTTATCACTGTTTCACTTGTTTCGGGTACATATCTATTTCACACAGTACCAAAAGTGATTTGTTCACTTTCATCACTGTTCATTACAGCAGGATGGTACCTAACCACTCCAGTGTCAGGGTACTGATTTACAATTTTGTTCTTTACACAAATTCTTGCCAACAGTCATCACCTATGGGTCTACAAAAGAACTTAAAACAATCACGACAACATTTACAATATCTGCATATACAAAACATTACGATTATCATTATTATTCCTGATTCGACATAGCCCCAAATCGGAATAGTGTCCAGTCATAATGTATTGAACACTGTCCTCTGTTGATATGATATTTAGTCTTATAACTCATCTAATTTATGCCGTTAGATCATCTAACTGACGAACCACTGGTTGAACTGGTAAATAAAAAGGTATTTCTGAAACATTTTTCTTCTCTTTATTTACTATGCAACAATCTATTTCCATATTTAAATTTGGAACTATGTCACTAATCGGAACTTTCGACCTAATGATGTGTTCTGATTGTATTAATATATGTGCACCGTATCCTCTGAATTTGTTTAGGAATTTAAGTTTTCCCGTACCTTTAATGATTACATCTGTGGGCTTATTATCACTACATAACACTGTGAGCCCCTCTTCTTTCGGCGCTACAAACAACCATTCGTTACCTCTTATCTGTGTCCATACACTTTCATTTCATACGATGTATCTCTGGATACAGTCTTAGGGAATTTTTACTACTGGTTGAAGCATTCTTGCTTCACACACTTCATGATCGTAGGTTGACAACAATACGAAGGTTTGTTTACAAATACTTTGAGCAGTCTCTATCTTTTTACATTCCAGTTGATCATTAGATAATTTGACATATTGCCTCTTTGCATCATCTATTAACAGAAATTCTTTTTCGGGTGCTACGTACGTGAATAACTGTTTACTGCGATTCACCTCAACTGGTAAAGGCCAGAGTTTATAAATGTTGAATATCGCACTATCCACTAGCGGGATATTTATCACGTAACTTAGGATATTTCCCGAAATGAAGACATCCAGGTCAATCACCCTCATCAACTGATACCCCTTGGCTTCCGACAATTCGATTGGGAATTGTTTATCTTTAATTTCATCTTTTATCAAATTTAAATATTTAACTACTTGCATGGGATTAATCAGTTGTGGTTCCAAAACACCTTTCTGCGCGTTTACTATCGTGGTTATGAGCAAGTCATATTCTCTCTCGATTTCATTAAATATGGACATTAACTGTATCAGCTGTTCGTTTAATGTGACCGATATAGCAAGTTTGTCTATCCTCTTGTCTACGCTATTTTCATACTTTAGGACATGCTCATTTAATTTTATAATTCCTGCAGCGATCACTCTTTCATTATGTTCTGTTGAATTTACAGTATGGTTAAAACCTGCTAGTGTCGCTCTCACAATTGTGACTTGCTCTTTGGTCAACTTTAATAATTGCTTCTGTTCATTTTCTAACAAATTAATCTTTGACTTAAAATATGAAGCATCATCTTCATCTAAAGTTCCAAATAGGACCTTGCTAAGTTCGCCTACAAAATTAAGTATTCCTCGTTTTCTTCTATTCTGCTCATGTCTAGCTAGTTGCCCAATTAGGGCTTTATGAGGCTTCTATCTTGCTCACATGATAATCTAATGCATGTTTAGCACTAATGCATTCTATGGTACTCACATTTACTTTAGCAAGTCTTTGATTACAAAAGTCATCTGCTCTTGTCGCGGTATTCCTACTGGCTTCAAACTTCTGTCTTATATCCCCCAAGTTAAAATAATTCACTATTCTCCACGTAACAGTATACAAACTTACAGTTCCTTTGTGATCATAATATAATCCTGGTGGTGACTGAAATTTCGTCAACTGCAAATCCTGTTGTAGGGACGTTGATATAGCGCCTGTTATTATCATAGCCACTACTATTCTCCAGGTTGTTGCCATCTTTCCTGCAATTTTAAAAGAACTCTTTTAATCTATTGGCATGCACTTTCGTATAGTTATTTCTTTTTAATTTTATTACAACATCTGGCCCCTTAGTTTCCAACACTGTGTACGGACCCCTCCATTGACTGTCCAATTTCTTTGAACGACCTCGTCTTACGCTTTCGTCGTATAGCAGCACTTGGTTTAAATACCACTGGATTTTGCGTTCTGTCGTAATTTTCTTTACTCTTTAGCTTTGCTTGCGTTATCGCCTCTCGCGCGCTTTGATGCATTGCCCTTAGCCTCTCTTTTAATTCAGTAACATAATCGTCATAATTATATATTACTTCCTCCAGTTTCTTTTGTAGTATCCCCGGTATATTAAATACTCTACCGAAAAATAATTCATGAGGCGTATATCCTGTGGCGCTATGTGGTGTAGTATTAAAAAGAAATACGGCATAAGGAATCCAGGTATCCCAATTTGTTTGCTCTTTATTTATGTAATGCCTAAGCATTTCCGTGAATGTACAGTGCGTCCTCTCTAATGCTCCGTTTGTTTGCGGATGATAGCTGGTGGAATGGATCTTTTCTATTCGTAGCAATCTACATACTCGTATCATTACGTCACTCATGAAATTAATACCGAGGTCACTTAATAAAATCGATGGTATACCAAATCTTAGAATTATTATTTCCACTAACACCCTTGCCACTGTGTTGGCATCTTGTTGCTCTATCAGTTCTACTACCAAAAATTTCGTCATAGCATCCTGAAATGTTAGTATATACCTGTTTCTATTTTCTCTATGCGGTAATGGGCCAACAATATCTACATCACACCACTCAAATACATGCTCTGGTGTTTTGGTTATTTCCATTGGCATCTTCGTCTTGCTTTGGATAATTTTATTTCTTTGACAGCTTTCGCAATGGCGAATGTACCGCTCAGTATCGGCTTTCATGCCTTCCCAGGTACAATATTTCTTTATTCGCTCATAGGTTCTACCTATACCCTGATGACAACCTATCGGCGATTCATGATACTGTTTTAGTTTCTTTATCTTCTCCTCTTGAGTAAGATCTTCGCACATTTTGACATTCGGTTGCAACGTTTCTTCTGCGGTTTTATCATTATCGACCGTTGAGGTTCCCTTCTCAACCATAGGTGCTACTATCTCAGCACTTTCCTTTTCCTCCTCATTATCGCAATCTGTATTCTCATCCACCTCTCTAATATTTCGGATTCGTTAAAGCGCGTCCGCCACTTGATTCCTTTTGCCACTCTTGTACACGATTTCGTAATCGTATTCTTCAAGTTTCAAGCGGAACTTCATTAGTCTAGACGACGGATCCGATATACTATTGATCCAAGTCAACGGTTTATGGTCAATACCGTAAATTTCCAACCGAATAGATATGGTCTAAATTGCTTTACGGCCCAACAAATGGCCAACATTTCCCGCTCTATTGTACTGTAATTCCTCTCCGCCTTATTCAAAGTTCTAGACACGTACGCCACAGGCAAATCCTTGCCAATTTCGCCTTACTTAACACTGCACCAATTGCGTCTTGACTTGCACTGAGGTTACAATAAAACTTTTTGTGAAATCAGGATATTGTAATATGGGAGGGTTCAAGAATTTTTCCTTCAATTGTCGAAACGCCTCTTCCTGCTTTGTTCCCCACGTATATGCGACTCCTTTTTTCAACAGATCATACAACGGCTTAGCAATTTTACTGTAATTGCTTATGAATCGCCTATAGTACCCACTTAAGCCCAAGAATGCCTTCAACTGGGTAGTATTACTTGGTTGGGGGTATCGTTCTACGGCTTCTACCTTCTTCTGATCGGGTGTCAACCATTCCTCCGTAAGTACATGTCCCAAAAAGGTAACCTCCTTGCGCAAAAACTCACACTTATCTACTTGCAACTAGAGGTTATACTTTCGCAGTGTTTCAAAGACATTCTCTAGCCTTGCATTATTCTCCTCGAGCGTTGACCCAAAAATTATGACGTCATCTAGGTAAATGAATGCTTTCTCCCCTTGCAAACCGGTTAGTACAGAATTCATTAATTTTTGGAAGGTATTTGGTGCCGTTTTTAATCCCATTGGCATCCTTTTGAATTCATAGTGTCCATAAGGAGTACTAAAAGCCATCTTTTCCTGATCTTTTTCGTCTATCAGCACCTGATATTACCCCTTAGCTAGGTCGAGGGTTGTGAAATACTTCGCTTTACCTAGTCCATCTAGTATTTCATCGATCCTTGGTAACGGAAACACATTATTTACCGTCAGATGATTTAATCGCCTATAATCGATTACTACGCGCCACTTTTGCTTGCCACTTGCATCCATTTTCTTCGGAATAATCAATACAGGCGAATTCCACGCACTATCACTTGGTATTACTATATCATCTTCTAATAATTTTTCTATTTCGTCTTGCAAAATTTCCTTCTGCGCCTCGGGTATCCGGTAGGGCCTCAACCGAACTATTTTTCCTTCTGCCTCGGGAAGAAGTTTGATTTCATGCTTGACAGCCTCAGTATAACCCAAGTGATCCCCTGGTAGATGAAATTCGTCGTTATACGCTGCGCATATACCTAGTAAAGTCTCCTTTTCCTCTTTATTTAAATGTTCGATGCGGAGATTTTCTTTCAACTTACTTAATCGCGACTTTACCTCTGGTCGCTCTTTTCTAATCCGTCTTACTTATGCTTTCTCAAATTCGGGCACTTTTTCAGCTGTTATAAGGGGTTTCTTTATTTTAACTTTCTTTTCTGTGGTATTTAGCATGCTTGTGATACACATTCCGTTTCTTACTGATACTAGCGCTTCGGGCACATATAATCCTGGCTGTAACTCCTGCTTTGGGATGATCCCCTCCGGTACATCCTTCAATTCGCAACTTCACAATCTTTTCTTCTCGCGGGCCTATTCTTATTTCTGAGTTTCGAGCCTTCCCGGCTTCCATTCTCAATTGATTACTACACTTACTCCCGTTTTTCGCGATTGGAATCGCCTTTGACTTCGTGGTCTTAGCCACCTCCGCATAGGTGCGATCCATCGCATCCTTATGCCACGCAGATCCTACTGCTAATTAGTCGGACTTTTCCGCATTTGTTATACTACTACACGCTTTCACGGGGCTTACTGTCTTCGATGCAGCACCTACTTCCCTCGAAAACCTTCCGTCACGTCGCACAATACCGTTAGTGGACGGACAATCTCGCCTTTTCACGTGGCCTACCGTCTTCGAGTCATCACCCAGTGCCCTCGGAATCTTTCTGTCACGTCTCACAGTTCCTTTAGGGAGCGGACACAATTCACCTGATGTCGCAATCCTCACGACATCTTCCCGTCACGTCGCACAGATCCGTTAGTGGACGGACAAACACCACAACGCGTCGTAATCCCTACGACATTTTTCTTACCGTCTCGCCTCACAGTTTCGTTAGTGAGCGGACAACCATCACCTAATGTCGTAATCCCTACGACATCTACCTTATTTTCACAACGTACACTACGTTGTGACCGACATGGCCCTTCCTGGGCGGATTGCAATCTAATTCGCTTCCCACGAATTTCAACGGTTCTCTCTCCGTAATCTATTACAGCCTTATTTTTCGTCAGGAAAACCCTCCCCCTCAAACCATCAAACGCCAAATCTATATTTTCACTGATTACATGAAATTTCTGTTTTATTATCAAACCCTTCGTGGCTTGTAACTCCATTACCACAGAAGCTTTGGTTTGCACAATACTATTACTTATCACCTTAATTCGGATTCTTTCTTTAGCATCACCTCTTACTACCCTAAGTAAGCTATCCATTTTTATCGAACTTATTTGTGCCCCGCTATCGATCAATAATTTCACCGGATTACACCTTGCGTCATCACATTGCATTGTTACATACTCATTTTTGTTTGTGCAGTCCACTTTGTATACTATATGTGATATGGCGCAATGTGACTGTCCCATTTCGCCCCCTAGCAGTTTACCGGTTTCTTGTCTCTTCCCTTTGCTAACCATGCATTTTCATGACACTCCCGAGCATAGTGCCCTTTTCTGTTATATTTAAAACACGTAATTTCACTTGTATACGGTACCTTTTTCTTAAAGGTTGCTGTTTGCTTTACTTCTTTAGTATTCCCTCTAACTCCCCGTAGTACTTCGGCCATTCCGACAGCGTTTTCTTTCTCTAAATTCTTCACTCTGGAGAGTAGAGCATTGATTGGTTTTTCACGCTGTACATCCGCTTTTGCAATTATTCTTAGTCGCCTCTGAGCCTGACAATTTTTAACTGTGTGCCCGTATTTTCCGCAATTGAAACAAATTGGCACGGAACTTTTTTCTACTTTTGGGGCTCTATATGGTTGTCACGACACTGGCTTTTCCTTTGTTGACGCTATCGCGCTCTCCTCGGTAGCTGCTATTTCTACAGCTTCAGAAAGTGTTATGGTTTCTCCCCTAGCCCGTACAATTGTTTTTATTCGGTCATCATATAATTCTTGAATAAAAACAGCCCCTCATAGCTTTAATACGAGAGCAATGCTTCCCGCTAACTCAGTTTCAGTCATCACACTCTTTATTGCCTCTCTATACTGATGTTGGAGGGCATCTACACGCGAACCCCATTGCGCAATACTCTCCCACGATTCCTGTCTACTGGCAAACATTTTACAAGCATAAAAATCTAGTGTTCTTTTACAGCCTTAATTTTCAACCAATATTGCCCGAACTGCCGGCCAAGTTGTAGTCAGATCTCTGACAAGCAATTTACTCTTAGCGGTCCCCACTATACGGGCCTTTACAAATTTTAATAAGATTTCGTGCTGCTCTGGCTCCACCAATTCGAATGCGCTATCACAGTTATCCAGGAACCCGTTTAATTGAGCTTTATCACCGTCAAAAGAATGGGGAATTAATTTTAATACTTCATTTAAACTAATATAGTGCCTATGGGATGACTGTGCACCCTTACTACCTGACACTCCCTCATTAGCCATGCTGCTTTTGCTGCTCACCTGTCGTGTGATGACGATGTTAGACGAGCTGCTCGCTCGGTTGCTGGTTGTCGGCGCACTGCTGCCTGCGGTGCAACTCGCGGAGTTCTGCTGCCAGCTGTTGGCACGCTGCCACCTGTGGCTCGCCTGGCAGACTTAGACTGCGTCGCGGCTGCTACCTGCGGCTCCACTCGCTGACTTCGGCTGCGCTGTGGCTGCTACCCGTCTCGTTGTCCTGTTGTCGAGTGGCCCCTCTTACTTGCTGTGCTACTTCCCTAAGTGGGCTTCGTTCTCAAAGCCGTCAGTCTTTACTTGACTTTGGGCTGAGTATTCTCAGAAGTCCTATACCTATTCCTCGAGTCTGTGGCCTATACTGGCCAAACCATGGCAATTCTTGGCCAACCCCACACCTGACACCAAAATTTTGCAAAAAGAGGTGTATGTTATGACCGGTTGGCTAATGACTCCTGCGAGCGGTTCAGGAAATGGGAACTAGGCTTCTACTATGATGGTTGAAGTCTTATTCGGGTGTGTAATGAATTTCAAACTCGGGAACTCGGAGTAGGAAAAGGTTCTTGAGAAATAACAAAATAGATTTGTGAAGAGAATCCTCAACTCACGAAGCCCGACGTCAATCTTTTTTGAAAATAACCTACAGGAAGTGCAATGTGTGTAACTCCGCTGTCGGAATCCAATAAATAAACTTTCTGTAGAAATCTTAAATAGCGCATCACCCGGAGGTAGGTTATATAGTTGAAAGAATAACCCTCAGGATTGATCAATAGGTAGCCCTTCCTACGATGTGTTGTTATCTGTCCGGCGGTGCCTCGGCGACTAACTACTTGCTGCCACATCCACCCAATCGATCCCACATTCCGGCGAGCCGTCCCTTTTATAGCACGCGGTGACGCAACGCAGATGAGTCACTCATGCTTCTCGAATCTTCTACTGGTTTCATCAGCTCTTGGCACCGCGGTGGATCAATACCGCGTCCGGCTGATGCAACTAGTTGCTTTTTGAGCATCAACACTCGACTTTCTTAATACATCATTGCACAACATGTCGTACCTGATCGTTTCTATGATCATTTCATAGCATTTGTAACAAAGGGCGCTAGCTGCGCAGCGGTTGGGCACCACCGCAGTCAGTGACAGCCAGTTTGCCGTGGCATACGGAGCTCCATCTCAGTCTTTAACACGGGTAGCATGCCGCGACAGCGTGTACGTGAACCGTATGTGCAGTTGACGGACTTTGAGCGAGGGCGTATAGTGGGCATGCGGGAGGCCGGGTGGACGTACCGCCGAATTGCTCAACATGGGGGGCGCGAGGTCTCCACAGTACATCGATGTTGTCGCCAGTGGTCGGCGGAAGGAGCACGTGCCCGTCGACCTGGGTCCGGACAGCAGCGACGCACGGACGCACGCCAAGACCGTCGCATCCTACGCAGTGCCGTAGGAGACCGCACCGCCACTTCCCGGCTAATTAGGGACACTGTTGCTCCTGGGGTATCTGAAAGGACCATTCGCAACCGTCTCCATGAAGTTGGGCTACGGTCCCGCGCACCGTTAGTTCGTCTTCCGCTCACGCCCGAACATCGTGCAGCCCGCCTCCAGTGGTGTCGCGACAGGCGTGTATGGAGGGACGAATGGAGACTTGTCGTCTTCAGTGATGAGAGTCGCTTCTGCCTTGGTGCCAATGATGGTCGTATGCGTGTTTGGCGCCATGCAGGTGAGCGCCACAATCAGGACTGCATTCGACCGAGGCACACAGGGCCAACACCCGGCATCATGGTGCGGGGAGCGATCTCCTACACTGGCCCTACACCTCTGGTGATCGTCGAGGGGACACTGAACAGTGCACGGTACATTCAAACCGTCATCGAACCCATCGTTCTACCATTCCTAGATCGGCAAGGGAACATGCTGTTCCAACAGGACAATGCACGTCCACATGTATCCCGTGCCACCAAACGTGCTCTAGAAGGTGTAAGTCAACTACCCTGGCCAGCGAGATCTCCGGATCTGTCCCCCATTGAGCATGTTTGGGACTGGACGAAACGTCGTCTCAGGCGGTCTGCACGTCCAGCATGAACGCTGGTCCAGCTGAGGCGCCAGGTGGAAATGGCTTGGCATGCTGTTCCACAGGACTACATCCAGCACCTCTACGATCGTCTCCATGGGAGAATTGCAGCCTGCATTGCTGCGAAAGGAGGATATACATGGTACTAGTGCCGACATTGTGCATGCTCTGTTGCCTGTGTCTATGTGCCTATGGTTCTGTCTGTGTGATCATACCGAGCGTGGCGGTGTAACGGATAGCGTTCTCGCCTCGCATTCGGGAGGACGGCGGTTCGATCCCCGTCCGGGCATCCAGATTTGGGTTTTCCATGGTTTCCCAAATCACTCCAGGCAAATGCCGGGATGCTTCCTTCAAAAGGCCATGGCCGAATTCCTTCCCATTCCTTGCCCCCATCCTTGCCCCACATCCTTTCCCGTCTCTAAAGACCTCGATGTTGAGAGACGTAAATACAATAAAAAAAAAAAAAAAATGTGTGATCATGTGTTGTATCTGACCCCAGGAATGTGTGCATAAAGTTTCCCATTCCTGGACAATGAATTAACGATGTTCTTATTTCAATTTCCAGGAGTGTATATGTTTGTTGATAAGTTTTGATTTTGAAATATACAGTGTCATTTCTGCAGCGGTGTTAAATCTTTGTTCCACTGTGACTGGAGGCGCGCGTAGCGACACTATAAAACGTATCATTTTGAAGAGCTTCCATCGCTTCTTGAGTAATTGCCAATCCTAAAACATTATATGCAATCCCACTGGCCTTTGTTCTTCCAAGTAACAATTTCTTACAATTGTAGAATCGTTATACAAAGAACGATTGAGTTTTGATTCTCAATTGAGTGAATTGAATGACAAGATGTGCTTGACTGAATTTGGTATATCTTTGTGACTTCAGCAGCTATCACTTTTTCTTCTTGTTTGCTTATCTGATCGGGGTTAAAAATATTTTCAGCGATGTTTTTAAACTGGCACTTACTTATATTTTATTGTGTTAATTACATTTATTATGTTTTTCTATACCATTTTTGTCACTATGAGACATGCTAAATCTTTTTTTGGCACAATGGGCAGGTTATTAGTGATGTCAGTTGTGCCATAAGCTGTGAATATCATTGCTCGTTGGGTGCGAAGCGTCTCAACGTCTGAAATAGGATATCACTTTACTATTACTATTACACCGCGATTCACTAAAAGTGTGTGGCGGAGGGTGCATTGCACCTATCCGGGAAGGTAATGGTTTGGAAGGGATATACGGGATATGGCAGGAGGCGCCCATGGGTTATTGTAAGGAATCATCCCAGCATTCGCAAGGAGCGATCTGGGGAAACCATGGAAATCCCAGATCAGGATAGCCGGAGTACCTTGTCGATAGCTACTCCTGTCAGATTTTATGTTTAATTGCTCGGTAAATCATTTCTATTCCACTCTCTAATCGCTCGTGAAAAAAATGAGTACAGAAATGAATCGGTTCTGGCCTTCATTTCTATTATCTTATTTTCGCGGTCATTCCGAGATATGAATGTTGCTGGTAGCAATATTTGTTTACTGTCATTCCGAAATACGTCAGTCGAGAATTTTTCAATTAGCTTCTGTCGAGAGCAACGCCTTCGGTGCTCCAGGTCTTCCCAACCAAACTCCTTCAACATCGCACTTACGTTATCCTTCCAACTATATATACCTGTCACGAATCGGGCGGCTCTTCTTTGGACCATCTCTAATGCCTCCATTAATCCCTTTTGATGGGGACCCCATACAGAACAACAATATTCTAAGTGAGGCCGCACTAGTGACTTGTATGCAATCGATTTAACTTCCGGAGTGCATTGTTTTAAATTACGACCTAGAAATCGAAGCATACGATTTGCTTGCCTAATTACATTCTCGATATGCTCATTCCACGACAAATTAGTACGAATTGTTACCCCTAGGAATTTAGCGGAATCTACCGTTCTAAGGACAGTTCCATTAATTGTATATTCAAAGCTAAATGGTGTCACCTTTTTACTTACACGCATGACTTGGCACTTTTTAGCGTTTAACTCCAACTGCCACACTTTACACCACGCAATTATTTTCATAATATCGTCTTGTAACAAAGCGCAGTCATCCTGGGCTGTGATTTTGCGATAGATAATAGCATCATCGGCAAATAATCTTTTCATCCCCCTTATTATGTCGCACAAATCATTAATGTATATGAGAAACAACAGAGGCCCTATAACGCTTCCCTGAGGAACCCCGGACCTCACTTCAGTAAGTGATGAACGCTCACCGTCGAAAACTACACACTGTATTCTTCCCTTCAGAAAGTCTGCAACCCAGTCGCATATTTGTCTAGATATACCGTAACCGCGAAGTTTCCTAAGTAACCTGGTGTGAGGCACAGTGTCGAAAGCTTTTTTAAAGTTTAGTAGAACTAAATCAACCTGGGATTGCTCATCTATAATACGGCTCAAGTCGTGAATTAAAAGAGCAAGTTGTGTTTCGCAGCATCGGCCTTTTCTGAATCCATGTTGATTTGGGTTTAAAAGCTCACCTTCATCCAAAAACCGCATGGCATTTGAATAAATGATGTGTTCTAAAATCCTGCAAAATATTGAGGTTAACGAGATCGGCCTATAATTTTGAGGATCATTAACATTCTCATTTTTAAACACTGGACTTACGATGGCGGTCTTCTATTCGGCTGGTATTTTTCATTGATCCAAGGGGGTGGTGTATAATTTCATCAAATACGGCGCAATTTCCTTTGCGTACCTAGAGTAGAATCTTGTAGGAATACCGTCTTGTCCGGGAGCCTTATTGGGATTTACATTCATAAGCTGTTTAGTTATTCCTTCGACATCGAGAACGAGATCATTCATAATTTTGTTGGTACGATTGTTAAATATCGGAATCTCCTCCGAGTTTCCTGTCGAGAAAGCTTTTTTTAAATGCATTATTCAAAATTTCTGCTTTCTCTACGCTGGTTTCTGATAATTTTCCTTAATTAACGACGGCATGAACTTACGAGAGCCTCTTATTAATTTGACATATGACCAGAACTTTTTTGGATTAGTAATCAAATCTTCGGATAAATTTCTGACTTGGAATTCTTTAAACGCCTCACGCATTGCCTTACGCACTTCCGCTCGCATATGGACTAATTTAGCGCGATTAGACGACTCCCCCGATTTCTTTACCGTGTCATGTAAACGCCTTTGCCTCCTGAGCAAACGTTTCACTTCCTTATTGAACCACGGGAAGTTCTTACTAACCTTCATAACAAATTTATTTAAGCCAGTCCATATTATTTTTTTAAAATCAAATCAAAGTTCCTCAACATTTGTATTTAGCGTGTACGTTTCGAAATTTTTCGCCAAATGATCAACCATAAATGCATGGTTTGCCTTATCGAAACAATATACGAGTTTGTCTTTATCATGCTTCAAATTCAGCTTAGATTTTAAAGTTACCACAACCGCCTTGTGATCACTTATGCCGTCTTCTTTGCAAACTGTATCTACAATACCCGGATTGTTTGTAAGAAAAAGATCCAAAATGGACGAGGAATCTTTGACTCTCCGCGTTGGCTCTTCGACCATCTGTTCAAGAGAATTTTCCGCGAATGATTCTAGGAACGTTTCGGTTTTTAACCTATCTCTTCCGCATGACTTGAACGTAAATGTGTCCCAGTTAACTGAGGGTATATTAAAATCGCCTACCATTATCAATGTATGTCCCTGAAATTTTTGAGAAATACTATTAAGTAACTTTTTATAATACTCCGCGTTATCTAAGCCAGAATCTGGAGGTCGGTAAAATGATCCTATTATGAACTTTAAACTTCTGCCAATTTTATCTTCAACCATATTAACTCGCTAAAAATTTCCGGTTCATTTACTACGGAGCAATTAACGGTTTTATTAACGGCCACGAACACTCCTCCGCAAATTGAGGTAGTTCTGTCTTTCCGAAAAACATTGAATTGAGGAGCAAATACTTCGCTATATTCTACCTCTGGCGTCAACCAACTCTGGGTTCCTAGTATTATATCGACATCGTTATTCGCAACTGTAGGGTGGAAATCAGCAACTTTCCGTCAAATACTCCGACAATTAAGGATCATTATCCTTAGCGGCTTAATATCGGTATCTCAAGAGTCAAAATTCGCATTTTTACTATTTGCATTCCGAAAGGAAACGGGTGAAGTATTTGGAGCTGTAAATTTCGATTTATTCTCGCCGTCACTTCCAGAACCAAGATCTAGGTTACCAACGCGTCTTCTTCGTTGAACTGAGGGATCCTCGGGCCTCACGGTGTTTCTAAAAAACAATTCACATCAAGACTGTTCCATATTTTAGCAGCCACCTTGGTCGCCATTCTCGGTGTGTAGTGGACGCCCGACCTGTCAAATGCGTCCCAAGGTATTTCCATTAACCGTTTAGTTTTTTCCGTGAGTTCGAAATTCCCGATCGTTTGACGTCTGAGGTCGCTTCGCAACAATGGTGACCACAATATATAATACTTTATTGTTTGCAAAATTGCTGACTAGTTCTATCAAAATTCCAAAATTTGAGCTTAACAATTTGATAAAAAATATCAAACAGAATTTCTTAATTTTTCTGTGACTTGTATGATACAGTGGTACCTAGAATAAATTAGTTTTAATAGGGGATGTTAAAAAATTCGAGAGAGGGGGAACGACGACTCAGGTGAGAGAATGACCTTAGAATTCATGTATCAACGTTCAGCAAAAAATAAGTATATTTTCATAGAAACCTCTTCTATTATTTTGTATTATAATGACATAAATTTAAATAATCAACATTTTCGTAATGATTTATTTTACAAACACACTTATATATTATTGCAGTGCTGATTACTACTGAGGAGGAAGTTACGTTGGATAGCCCTTGCATATTTATACAGATACGTATACTGAGGAGCGCTTAGGACCATAGCTGTGTGCACCGACAGCTCTAAGATAGAGCGGGTCCAACGAATCAAAGAATGAATAAAGACCAAGCATCTGAATGACGCTGAGTATAGAGCGTTTCGGGAATTACGTGCGACGTGTTTCATTTGCCGAGGAAGTCCATAACGTTTGCTAGTACGGTATACTACGAAGTCAGTTTAAAGCCAGAAGTTATCGTGAAAGTTATAAACTCCAGAAAGTATCGAATCTCAAAAAGCCTATAAAAAGAACCTACAAGAAAAATAATTGGCTACTGGAGGAAGATATCATGCAAGATAACATCAGTGAGTGGAACGCACCTCTGTTTATAATACAAAAAAATGGGATGGTGCCGGCACTCAGAAGTATAGAATCGTCAGTGACTACCGAAAATTAAACGAGGCAACAGTAAACAGTGTGTTCTTACTGCTACTTATATTTGAAATACTAGATGAATTGTGGAAATAAGGGTATTCTTTCCGATTCTTGGATCATACTAAGAGATATGACGAGATGTTATTAAGGAAAGAATATAACAAAAAACAGCGTTTAGTACGTCCAGTGGCCACTTTGAATCTAGAAGGCACCTGATGGTGTTCGCTGATGCTCCATCCACTTTTCATAGGCTCATATCTATAGTATTAACGGGACATGGAAGATAACCTGTGATTACAGATTTCAAAATGTTCGTTTCCATGTAAGGAGGTTACTTACCTTGGGCACGCTCTGACCGAGGAAGGGATGAAATCGGACTCAGAGAAAGACCGAGTGGTTCCAACGTTTATAATGATAAGACAATTGAGGGAATTCCTGGTGGTAGCAGGATGCTACCGATCCATTTTTTAGTAAACTATAAATATAGTAGATGATTTGCTAAAAAATGTGAAATGCATTTCATTAGTGGGGAACAGCAGAGGAAGGAGCTTTCCAAGCCATAACGGAGAAATCAACAATTCCATCAGTTTTAGCTTATCCTGATTTTGAAGTGCTAAGTCAGGGAAATCCGGGAGCTGATGCGCCAATCGCCTATGCATCACAGACGCTGAACAAGGCAGAACAGTGTTACTCGGTAGTCTAGAGAGAACTTTTATCAACAGTGTAGGTAATCAAGCAATATCAAACATATTTATTCGGATGTAAGTTTTTCATCTACACAAATCACAAAAAAATTACTCGGGCTGTTTTTCGTGAATGAATAGTCGTCACGGTTAATGAAATTTAGATTGAAACTGGAAGAGTAACAGTATACGGTACTTTGCTCATAAGCAGAATCACGTGGTTGATGCCTTATTAGGCCAACAGAAACAGTGCCAGTACTAGGCGAAGAAGACAGAACGGTTAGTTATGTAACCAGCTGTGTGCTCCTGTTGCCCGTCGGGAGAAGTGTATGGAAGCTGAAAAACAGGAATGTACAGGAGGTGCACGATTCCCCAACAGTGACTCATCTGTGAGAGCGGTTGATATGACCAGGCACGTGGAAGGATATAAAGAAATATATCATCCTGTGTAAGAAGTGTCAGCTTAAGTAGAACAAACGCATCCCAAAATACAGATGCCTTTAAAAGTTATAGACATCATCGAGTAGGTGATATGGATACGGTGGGTCGACTGCCAGTCAGTAGTATCGAAACCGATACATCTTGATAGTTTAAGATGCTCTCACAATGTATCTGATAGCCGTGTTCATTATGACAAGATGCGGTAGGTGTAAGTAAGGCATCAGTACAAGAAACAATACTTCGTTATGGTGTTCCTTCTTTTGATTTTAGGACGATTTACAAGTAACGTACCGAGGTACGATTGCCAGCTGCTGAACGTAAAGATGATATTTGCCACCTCCTGCCACCCCTCCTCAATTATGACTCTGGAGCGTACACAGCCGGCCTTAGTAGGATACCTTTGTCAATGTGTTAGCTAGATGGAGGATAACTGGGACGAAGTTAAAGATCGCAATGTTCATGTTTAACACGACTCCACATAAGGCCACGAAATATGAGCCACATTGCTTGTTTTACATAGACCTGCCAGCATTCCAGGAGTGTCGCAAAGAAACCTAGCTCCACACTGCACGATTATGGTAATTACGTATCCATACTGATGCAAATAATGCATATCTACATGAAAAAGCAAGGAATTTCAAACATACCAACAAGGAGGAGAATAAAAAATTATACAGTAAGACTGAAAATGCATTACAGTTCAAAACGGGAGACCAGGTGCTGCCAGGCGATCCCGTTGTAAGACACCAAAGATCAAAGAAATTTACAGGAGGCTTTTACTATCCTGAAATTTCAACCTCCTATCGTCACATTACATATGATGGATCATGCCAACTATTTAAAAATCTTTCATGGAAGCTGCTAATATAGGAATTGTGGCGAGAAGGAAGAGACGAAGAGAGGAAGTAGTTTGTTGTCACAATCTAGAAGCCTAGTTACAATAGGAATTGTATAGGAAGTTGTAAAAGATTACAGGTAAAAGTGACAATCCTTGTTCTGCACTTACAGATAGTGTTACGAGTGCATATGGAGATACTTGACGTAGGAATTGTTGCGGGCCAAAAGCATAAAGCACACACAATTCAGGGGAATATACTACAGTGGGAAGGACGAATGACAAGTATTTAGTGCAACCTGGAAGCTAATTATTTACATTAGCCTCCGAAAACTTCGGTAAAAGGTAGTTCAAGTCAACGGTTATATGCTCATCAAAGCAGTTGCTATTGTAAAAACGAATTAAAACGGCATAAGGAAGACATACGCCAGTTCAATCAACTGAGACAGAAGTTGGTTTGGTAAAATACAAAAAATCGATGGAGTCAGGAACTTCTCGGACAAATTACCAAATGGGAGCATTAATACAAACAAGCACCCCTTTCGTCCGCAGGGAAGGTATCTGGGATATTACTTGGGACACTAAGACGCTCACCAGCTACGAAGATCGACAGAACAACAAAAAATGTTCAAAGTAAACAAAGATCAGGTGACAATACTAAAAAATTCGCTGTCTAACCTTAGCGTCAGGCTCAATCAAGTCGAGCAGGATGAGCGCATATTTTCTAATGGCATGAAATGTATATAACCGCTTACCTTTCAGCATATATTAACAGCACGGATGTAAAGTTGAAGGAGTTAGCTGTTGTGATTGCAATGAACGAATATCTCGTACTCTATATCAGGAAATAAATCAGCATTACGAGATCCTAATTACTGCCATCGTACAGACCCAGGTCTAGTAATGCAAACTCTTGACTTAATCCAGT
Source organism: Vandiemenella viatica (assembly GCA_031002005.1). NCBI lineage: Eukaryota > Metazoa > Arthropoda > Insecta > Orthoptera > Morabidae > Vandiemenella > Vandiemenella viatica. The sequence continues at coordinate 89,056 of JARYHS010009139.1, read as the reverse complement.
ATGACACAGGAGACAAATGATTCCCGATTGAACTAAAAGAGGAAGCAGGATATCAGTGACTCCGCCTTATAGATATCGAAGAGTTCTTATCCCACTCCATTTTATGTTAAATCCTAACTTCTCCATTAGTTTAGAGCCAGACTTTTCAATTCTACCAGGTTTTTCCATTGCCAATCGAGATAGAAAAGACATACCACATTTTCCGTTATATACAGTACAGCCATCCCTGAATATCTTACTAGTAGTATCTATATGCCGGTTCTGGCTACAGAGGCAGCGCGTTCTAATGGCGTATTATTCTGTAAGCTGGCTATTAAACGACCTATAAATTATGGTTGCCGGCGCGGAGCCGAGATAGCCCTGTCAGCCGGTCAATAAAGTCAGAAATTAATGGTTGCCGCCGCGGAGCGAAGATTTCCCTGTCAGCCAGGCCTCATACCTGTCTGCAAGATATTTAATGGTTGTTGTTTACCTAGATTGTTGTTCTGGCCTCACCCCACTCCACCGCAGGCTCGTGACATTTCCACTCCACCGGAGCCCTGTCAAATTCTAGGGTGACCTCCCCACTCCACCCGACACACGTCATGGCTGCCCGTCAAGGTTGCCCACACATTTGATAAACCTCCTACCACTCTCTGCCGTATAAAGGAAGTTGTATGGTACTCATGCACTTGGGCGGGGAATCCTCCGTTCGATTCCCGGACAAGTGGACGACACAGGATTCGAAATCCGGTCAAATTCGCACTAGGCCAAATTTCCTCCCGGGTTGGTATCGAAATTCGCAATGCATACGTTGCCTGAACTTCAGGATCCCCGTTGCCAAAAATTACCTTTACAGTGGAAAATTCACAAATGGAAACAAATTCGCCGCATTACACGGATACAGGGACAGCGATACCTGTGGGGCACGGGTTCGAAGCTCGGGAAGTTCAATGGGTGGCCCAAAATACTTTTACAGTAGCTTATTACTGCTTGTTACTCCTCTAACTGAACATTAGTAGGCAGGAGATGTGTTGCTCTCCGGCCGTGAAACTTACACTTAACCGGAACTGTAAGGGCTATAGTGCCTAGGTTTTTCTTCAATCTGAGAGAGTAACACAAACGGACGTTTTCACCCTGGACGTGCTGCTGAACATTATTGCTACCCTAAGTTGTTGTGAAAGAGTCAACAAGGTATTGAATTCCACAAAACCTTGTACTAAGATTACCAACCGGACCACAGGTATGCAATCTTAAGGATCTGAATAAATTAGGTTGAGTTTTAAAGATCTGCAAGAAAAGTTAGATGTTTTAAAACAGCTGCATGCCAGTGATCAATCATATCACAGTTTTGGTTATGTGATATTTATTATGACAGGAAAAGTCAGTATTACGAGCTGTTCACATATACTCTATAGAGGTTGCAGGATTTTCTGACCAACGCGGCAGCAGGTCATCAGAGAAGACCATTCAGTGGCACAGAATATTTACACTGCCTGTGGAGACAAAGCTACCGCACACTTCCACATGCGAAACGACTAATCGATGGCCGAAGATGGTTCACCAACCAACCTTAGCCCCGAGCGGCTATAAGATCCACTCACAATATTAATTCTCCTGCTGTGAAAGCACAAAAATCTGTCTATAAACTACCGAAACTAACTTAGTGTTATTCGCAACTGGGGAGGATTTAGTTATACGCTCTATGGGATCGAACGCCCATCAACAATTTCTGGCTTCGAGTATTTAAATGAGCTACCATTAAATTCGGTAGTGTTGTAGGAAAAATCGCAGCTGTGCTGGCGCGTCCAAAGTTTGCTGATATCACAGCTGACGGAATGCTGACTCGACAAGGCGGAAGTCTGTGGGTATACTCCCAGCAACATTCATTATCAGCAGCCACACCAAGCCATTTACAATTGCACACTCGTAAATACACTGAAACAACAAAAGCACTCCTCTAACCTTATATTACACACCATCATTATATTTGTTGTAAATCTGATGTATGTACATATCTGCTGTAATTAGGTTTAAGGGTTCAGTTCGTAGAGAAGAATGAAGTCTTTTAAAAAAGGGGGGGGTGGATTTAATATGAACACGTATTGCATAACGCAACTACGGATAACAACAGCATAGGATAGCGAAATTTCGAGGCACTGATTGCTGAGTAGAACGCTTATAAATACCGAAAAGGCACCCAGCTGTGGAGCTCATCGACACCGGCCGATTTGGCAACTCGATACCTCAATCATGGATCGTGGGTGGGAGGTTATGCAGCGATTTCAAGAGATCATTCTCGTTCAATTACGTCTCGCCTTCCGACGCTTCCTTGGTGGGACTATAGCGGCTGTCGACGACGATTCAGAAGAGGACAAAGCGCGAAGCCATGGAGGACATCACCTAAACTGTAAATAATTTATGGGTCCGTGGATGGCATAATCGTTTTAATTACCACTACACCTACATCCATACTCTGCAGATCACAAACATTTTGTGTGGCAGAGGGTGCTTAACACCAAATCCTAAACCCGTGCACTCCAATCCAGAATAGCACGAGGAAAGAAGGAATACATAAAAGCATCAGTACGGCATCTTATTTCTCGAATTTTATCCCTCTGGTCATTGCAAACTAACTGGGTTGGCGGAAAAAGTATTTCATTGCACTCGTAATTTAAAGATATTCGCATATTCTCCAATAAATTCAGACGCAAACTACGTCGTCTGTCTTCCAAACTATCCCAGCCCAATCTACGTATCAATTCTGTGTCGCTTTCATAAGCGCTGTAGCAAACAGTCCTATGCACCCTCTCCACTGAGTCGATCAGGCCCTTACGATACGGACCCCAAACTCCACAACAGTAATCCAGATGCGGACGCACTAGTGTTTTATACGCTATCACCTTTGTATGAGCATTGAAATTCCTCAAAATACGACCTATGAATCGTAATTTAGAATTAGCCTTGCCTACGACGGAAGTTATGTGCACGTTGCTTTGTACTATCACCCCCAGATACTTCACGGAATCAACTGTGTCAACAGCTGAATTGTTTATTTTGTATTCGTGAACAAACTGATTCTTCTTGTTACTTATCCGCATTGCCTTGCACTTTTTGCAATTAAGTGTAAGCTGCCATTTACGACACCAATCGAAAATAGCATCCAAATCGCACTGAATTTCTAAGCAATCATCGGAGCACCTTATTTTCCTATAGATAACCGCATCGTCGGCAAACAATCGTAACCAGCATTTAACGTGGTCAACTAGATCGCTTATAAATATTAAGAAAAGATGTGGACCTATTACACTTCCTTGAGAAACGCCCGAAGTAACATTTATCTTAGAAGAGGCTTCCCCGTCAACAACGACCTAGTGTGATCTACCAATTAAAAAATCCCGTATCCATTCGCAAATCTGAGCCGAAATACCGTAAGCTCGAATCTTCGCTAAAAGTCGGTTGTGTGGTTCAGAATCAAAAGTGTTCTGAAAATCAAAGAAAATTGCATCAACTTGTGAACCTTCATCGATAATTTTCATTACGTCTTGTGGAAATAGGGACAATTGGGTTTCACACGATCTCTTCTTCCGAAATCCGTGTTGACACGGTGTAAGTAACTCGTTCTCATCTAGAAACTTCATAATGTTAGAGCATATAACATGCTCCAGAATTCTACTGCAGACAGATGTTAGAGATATGGGTCGATAGTTCCTACGATCACTCCGATCCCCTTTCTTGACAACGGGAATTACCTGGGCTATTTTACAGCTAGAATGTACTTTTTTTCTTCTAAAGATTTCCGGAATATATATGACAATAATGGTTCAATTTCCTCTGCGTATTCAGAAAATACTCTTACCGGTATACCATCGGGAGCTTTAATTGCTTTACAATACCTACGCTATCAATTTCTATCGGAACCATCTCTAACACCACGCGATGTGGTAAAGTGGGGATGTTATCCATGTTTTCGCGCGTGATTGAATTTTTGAATTCGGTGTTAAATACGGTAGCCTTAGATTATAAATCAAAATTCCGTCTGGAAACAACTGTTGGTGTTAATATTCTTTATTCCTATACGCGTTTCGCCCTTATGGTGTGGGGTATCGTCAGTGGCTGTGAATTTGTGTTACATGTGTTTCATTACATTTGACAAAGAAATTTATAAATTATTATATACATATTTACATTGTACTTACAGCTAGGGTGATGATATCTACATGTCGATCTGAAACAGCACTTTAAGCATCTTTGCAGATCTTTTTCACAATTAGAAACAACTGTTTTACACTTATTTCTGGATTATATCCATTGAAACTACAAACTTCTTGTTGTGTTTGACTGCTATATAACATACATGTTGTTTTGATGAAATAACAATCAAAAGAAAACAAAGTTGGTAGCACTGCAATTCATCAAAACAACATCTTTATGTATATAAAAATCTCGTGTCACGATGTTCGTCCGGGATGAACTCCGAAACTACAAAACCGATTTAGATGAAATTTGGCTTAATGTGTGTAATTTAGTTCAACTTAAAAGATAGGATATTTATTATCTGGATTATAGACCTCAATATTTATTATTTGCGAAATAAATGTTCATTAAATGTTTGTCATAGGACAATAGGTTTGTAATTATTTGTGAGCCACCAAGGCTCAGCGGTCTGCTGGCTAACTGGTTAGGGCGTCTGACTGGAGATGGGAAGGTCCCTGGTTCGAGTCCCTGTCTCGGCGAGGATATTTATAGACACTTTACCCGGCATTAACCCCCGGCGCAGTATGCTGTATGAGGTTAAATACGCCAGGACGGTACTGTGGTTCGCATTCGACGTTAAAATGTAGGTCCCCTGTACCAGGCAGGATTGGCGGGCTAGGTAAAGGCGGCTACGACAGGGGCAGAATGCCCAGCCAGTAGAAGCCATGTCACCAGGTCATTACGACCATACGTAATTCCATAAGATGGCGATGTGTTAACTTATCTATACAACACTTGGTTAGCTAGGTTGGGTAAACATCCAGTAGATCACGTTCTGTATCAATGTTTCAATTTATTTATGCTGCAGTTTATTCCTAACAGATGGCGGTGTATTAATTTATCGAACCATCCAGTAGATGGCGTTGTATTTCGATTTTTTTTTTTATTATTTTTTTTTTTTATTGGCATTTGGGCTGCGCACCCATACAGCCATGTACAGGTTACATGGATACTACAATGTTGTAATGGTACAGTCCATATACATAATCATACAAGGTCAGCTGCAGTGAGAGTATTATCCTCTAATTAAATCTAGACATTTTATAGGAAGTGGTTCGACATGTACAGAGGTAAGATATTACAGTTAGCTTTGACATCTGCGTAGGCAACTGGGGTTGTTTACAATATACATAACCTATAATTAGCTCTAATTCATACAATCAAAACAACAGTGAAGGAGCATTGCTGCCCTAGGGCGTAGTGTCATCACCCGGACAACACGCTTGATATTATAACCTTGCTTATGTCTCACATAAATATTAACATTGTACAAGAATATAATGTTACAGATACATAAATGTGTCTATTAGATTGTAACACCAATTCTTTTCATATGTTGATATAAAATCTTGTAGATCGCGTAGTTCTCTGTTGATAGGAGTGTGGCAGCGCATGTGGGTAATGGGATTCCTGCTTTCGTGAGGAATCGTAGAAGGAGGTCTGACTCAGTCTTCTTCCTACTGCAACCGAACAGGAGGTGATTTGTATCCTCAATTCCGCCACATATACAATTGGGCGTGTCCATGACGTGAATACGGTGGAGATGTTGTTTGAAGCATCCGTGGTTGAATTTGAGTCTGGCGATACATGTGCTAAACCTGCGAGTGCATTTATACTTCTCGTACCACTGCTTGGTTGGAATCACCGGGTGTATGAGGCCATAATGGTGACCTCTGGTCGTGATAGATTTCTTCCACTCCATATTCCACTTGGATAGTGCAATGTTTTTGATGAGACACAAAGCGTCAGGATAAGGAATCTTGTTACTGTCTGTTATACCGCTACGTGCGGCTTGTTTTGCGTAGCGGTCCGCCATCTCGTTTCCACGGAGGTTACAGTGAGCTTTGACCCATTTGAATTCTACTGATTTGTTGGAGCGTTTTAATTCTTGGAATACGTTCACGATGTCGTACACACGTTGATCATTGTGCCATTTACTGTGGTGGTATTTTAGTGACATCAGGGCCGATCTAGAGTCCGATAGGATTACAAAGGCTGTGCTTGAGGAGTTTTTAGCGTAATTGAGTGCTTCAAGTATGCCCCTTAGTTCTGCAGTCATGATGGAACATTCTGCAGGAAGCTGGAATAGTCCCTTTACGTCAAATTTTGGAGTGAAGAAAGCACATCCTGCCGCGTCTGGGAGCTTAGATCCGTCCGTGTATATGTGTTCCGTTTGGGGACGATTGTACAGAAATTGGTACACATTTGTTCTGTGGCTTTCCGGCTGGGGCGTCGCTTCCATATCTGTAAACACTTCCAAGTTTGTGACGGTGCTCCAATACGAGGCCTCATAGGATGGCATTTTTGTGTTTTGTCGAATGCTCGTACATATCTTGCAGGATTCTAAATATTCCGCCGCAACTGGAGGCGTTTTTTTCTTTACCCAGTAGTTGGCAGTAAGGCATTGCATTGCGAGATCGTAAATTGCATTCATCAAACTACTACCAGCATATTGGCTGTGTTTGAGGAGGAATTTCGAGCTAAGAAGGCTCCTGCGGATGTTTAGCGGGGGTTCGAGTGCCTCGACTAAAAGCGCGTTCGTGGGCGTCGATTTCTTTGCGCCTACACATGCCCGGAGAGCCTTATATTGGGCTTTGTCCAGCTCTTTGAGTAGGGTTTCCGATGCTGACCTATAGCATATACATGCATAGTCGAAGTAAGGGCGCACCAAGGATTTGTATATCCTTAATAATATTGCGGGGTGGCCACCCCACTTGATGCTGGCTCGAATGAGATTGGTGGCCATATCGCATTTCTTGATTATGTTTTTTATGTGAGTACCCCATTTGAGTTTGTTGTCGATCCATACGCCCAAATATTTCACCGTGCATTTTACGGGGAACGTGAAGGGTCCTAATTTTATATCGACCCTTGCGGGCATTCTATGACGGGTGTATATGGATACGGCCGACTTCGTAGGTGATATGTCAAAGCCATTGTTGAACAGCCATTGTTTCAATTTAACCATTTCCGACGACAGCTTCCGGAGGCATTCTTCCCATGAGTCTCCTATTATGAAAATACAAAGATCGTCGGCGAATTGGAGGATGGTGATACTGCCACTCATAGTATGGTGGAGGTCACAAGTGTACAGGTTAAACAGCAGCGGCGCAAGAACGGAGCCCTGAGGCAGGCCTCGATTTGTTTTCCTGGATGCCACAGGGGAACCTCCCCGCGATACTACAAGCCACCTGTCTGAAAGCAGTGCCAATAGATTTCCCACAAAGACTTGTGGGATCCCTAGGCGGTGAAGTTTCTTAGCTAGGATCGGAAGGTATACATGGTCGCATGCGCTGTTTATATCGATGTATGCGGCGATCATAAATTTGTTTTTGGTTAAGCAGGAGTGGATTTTCGTTGTCAAGTGTGCTAAGATATCCTCCGTGCCTTTACCTCTTCTGAATCCGTACTGTGTTTCAGGGAGGAGCGAGTGATGCTCTAGCCACCATTCCAATCTCTGTTTGATCATGCGTTCCAGGATTTTGTTGGTACACGACAGTAAGTTTATGGGTCTGTAGGAGTCCACCCTGCGGCCGTCTTTCCCTGGCTTCCTCACGGGAACCACCCGCGCTGTTTTCATCTCCTTAATTTGAATTCTATTCGCCCAGATCCTGTTCAGAATACTGCACAACTTTGTTTTTGCCGAGACCGGCAGGTTCCTCAGCATGGCGTAATGGATGTTGTCCGGACCTGGCGCTGTGTCAGATCCATGATTTAGAGCAGAGTTGAGTTCGTTTAATTGGAACGGGTGCAGCAGGAAGTGCGGCTCAGGCGCCTTGGGTTCTTCAAGGTTGGGTTCCACCCAAGCCGGGGTTAAGGAGATGAGGATGTTTACCAGGATGTCGTTCGTTATAGGAGAGGTTCCAATTGCCGGGGAGGCTGAGTGCTTTAATTTCCTCAAGTTGTGCCATATTTCAGGTATGGGCGTATCTTTGTTGAAGGATTCGCAGAACTCGTTCCATTTATCTCTTTTCTTTCTCTTGACTATCTTCTTGACGATAGCCTGCGCTCTGCAGTGGGCCAGGTAGTTTTCCAGCGTGGGGCAACTTCTAAATGCACGTAGCGTGTCTCTGAGTCGTTGCACCGCTTCCCTACATTCGTTGTCCCACCAAGGTACCCGTTTCTTCTTCAGAAAGTATACAGGTTTCTGTGCGGGAATGGAAGTGTTAGCAGCTTGATTAATTTCGTTTATCAATAGGCGGTAATCCGACGCAGCATCAGCTCCGCACTCCCAAGATGATGTGAGTCGTTCCAAACCAATTTCAAATTTTTCCAGTCAGCCTGGTGAATTTTCCATTTGTTGGTAGGGAAGATGAACCGTGGCGCTGAGGTGTCAGAACTGAAGCGGAGTAGGATGGGTAGGTGGTCAGATCTCATCAAGTCTTCGACTATTTCCCAAGAGATGTCCACGGCTATATTCGCCGATACACAAGAAATGTCCACTGCAGAAGGACCCTGACCTGGCGCATTGATCCTGGTGGGTTCGCCATTGTTCAATACAACCATGTCTTCTTCCTCTAAAATAGTAGCTATAGTGTTACCCATTTCGTTTGTAATTGAACTTCCCCATAGAATGTTATGGGCGTGAAGGTCTCCTAAGAGAAGGACCGGTTTCGGTAGGGGTCTGAGGAGGTTCGTGATGGCTGCTTTCGATAACTTCTTGTTCGGTGGTCTGTACATTGATACGATGGTGACCTCTTTCTTGCTGAGACGGATTCTAGCCGCACATATATTAAATTCCGTATCTTCCGTGCGGAGGTGTATTGGTTCATAATAAATAGAGTTTCTAATTAGTATGGCAGAGCCCCCGTAGCCATCAGGACGATCTGATCTAATGGAATTATACCCCTTGAATAAAAATCGTTCGCCTGGCTTCAGCCAAGTCTCACTGATGGCCATGACGGCCACCTTATTCGTTGAGGAGTATTGCAGCAAACTCTCTTTGTTGGCCCTGATGGATCTTGCATTCCATTGTAGGATGATCTCGCAATGCGGGGCTGTTCCGATGTTTCTAACCGGAGCCGCCATTGTCTATCCCGCTTATGGACAGGGAACGGAGCAGAAGTTGTTTTACATTAGGGGCGTATAGGGAAGGATCTTGCAACTGGTTTCCTACCAGTTGATTTATCACACACATTATTATTTCAAACATTTTGTTGACCGAGGATTCCGTAGATGGTACGTCAGAATGGTTATTTACCGGATGGGGAGGGTATGGGTTGCGGACGATCGGTTCGATGTGCCTATTGTACGGAATCCAATAGTTTTTGTAGGACCTGTCTACCGCACTGCTTGTGGTTCTGCCCACTTTTCTCTGACTTTCGGAGCTAGGAGAGTGAACTTGGTTCCTGACTGGAAAGGATGGTAGGGAGTTCCCCAGGTCAGTGGGGGTGTTTACCAGCGTAGGAGTGGCCTGTGGTATCTGCGCCTGTTGGGGAGGATAAATCGGGACGTTAGGTGGGGCGGTTATAGGATTATGCTGTGCTATGTTCCAACCACTTTGGTCATAGATTCCTTCGTGGGTGGCCATGATTGGAAATTGCATGTTCGCTCTTCCTAGGCTCGCCGCCATACTGGCGTACGATGGGATGGAGATTTTCTCTAGGGCTTGCTTATAGCTTAGATTTTCCTGGGCCATCACCTGTTTGATCTTCTTTTGTTTGACGTATTCGGGGCACTGTCTGTCAAAGGATGGGTGACCGCCGCTGCAGTGGACACATATTGGGGTACTTTGGTTCACACATTCTGTTCCATCATGTGGATTTGTACAAAAGGGGCATCGTTTGCTGCTTCTGCACTGATTGCTGGGGTGCCCAAAGCGGAGACAGTTAAAGCACTGCATTACCGGCTTAATATAGGGTCCTACAGGACATCTCACTCCATGTATATAGATATAATTGGGGCGCCTCTGAGCTTTGAAAGTTAAGAGACATACCGGAAGCGGGATTTCCTTCATTTGCTCATTTTCTTTCGATTTTCTAATAAACCTTTTGACCTTCACCACTTGATATTCACACCTCACAACCTCCATTATTTCTTCCTCTGAAATTTCGGTCATGACATTTCTAATAATCCCTTGCTGTGTAATGAGAGAGAACGGAATGTAGGCCCTTAGGCCATTTCGCTCCCAAACAGAACTCGTGATCAGGCTGTTGGCCGATGCTGCCGATCTCATTTCAATCTTGACACGATTTCGCCCAGCAGGGGCTATCTGGATTATGTTGTTACCTATATCCTGGCCGAAGGGAGTACATGATGCGGCCGATAGCCATTGGGTGGATGCGTCCAATGTTTTTGTCCTGACTTTCTATATACACGTGGTAGGGACCCAGATCATAACTTTCATAATGTGCTGGCGCCGCCCCATTTACCTGCAGGATGTTGTTTTCTGTGGCCGTGGCTGGCTGCTGTCGCTGTGCATGTTCCGGTTGCGATGCGTCCATACTCATGTCAGCTGGTGGCGGAGGATGCCGTGAGGAACGGAGAACCTTGCTGCTTCCGCTGCTGGCGCCGGTGCCGATGTCGTTTGCGGAGGCGAAGGGGCGTTTCTGCGGTATATGTGCTACCACTTCATCTTCTCTTCTCGATTGCTGGTCACGTTGGATTAAAGTAGGATTGAAGATTGCTGGTGGAGTGTTTACAGTATTGAGACCTGAGCTGACCGCGTCCATGGTTGCACACGTATCACCGCTATTGCTCTGCGATTGGAACTGCACATGGTTGCCACTAATGTTGTCTTCGTCTGCTGGGCCTATGATTGTCTCACCATTTGCCTGGCAGAGTGTCGACGGCTGGAGCTGGAGCTGGCTGCCTTCGCCATAGTCCCCGCCGTCATGTACGGCGGAGGCTATATTGAATTAACAGAAGTGTGTACTTGATAAACTATTGCACTATTTCACCTCGAGAGTGGTAAAATATCGCCGGAGAACTAGTCCGTAGTTCCGGGAAAACACTGCCCGGAGACCGCGAAGCACTTAACCGCACACAACGCTGATCCGCGAGTATAAGGAAGTATACACTACGAGAGCTGAGACTCGACTGGTATTTCGATTTATTTATGCCATATATGTGAGTTGCTTCAATTTTAATTGTGCTGTGTATTGTGTTATAATTATACTGTATTATTGTTCATCGTTTGTGTGTCTTTATACCTAACGACAAAGCAATTACACACATGAACATAACATTGAAGAAAACGTTACGATAAATTCGAATCGTGTAAGCATTTCTCGCTAGCTTATCATTTTTCTTCTTCTTTTTGTTATGGTCAGCTAGAGACCACGTGATAATTTCAATTCCGCTCCTGTTGTTTTTTCTTTCTTCCTCCGCAGTACTCCTTCATTATTGCACTCCTCTATACCTTTGAATCCTGCCATATTCAAAGTCTGCTATCGAAAAAATTTTCTTAGCATACAGTTTACTGGTATTATTTCGTTTCAAATCTTTCTAAACCTCTTAAAGCCTGGTGTCATCCATGCTATAAATGTATCAAAAAAAATATCATTCTTCTTTTTCTGTTATTTTTTCAATGTTATTTTATATTTCCTTATTAGTTCTTAACTTCCATTTTACTGTATTTTTCAATGGTCCCAAAAATTCCTGTTTCACCACTGCGTTATAGTGTATTATTTTAAGGCTTTCAGAAAGGCACTTTTTGTTGTAGTTCAAATATTTTTCAGTGAAATGTCGCCAAAGAATCTAACCTCAACAATGCATGTAGCAGAGAGGCAAGACGCACGACGAGAGAGCTCATCAATCAGCAACACAAATCGCGGCAAGTAAGGAAGTTCAAAGAATCAGGACAGCTGAGCGTCGTATGCAAGAATCTCAAGAACAGCGTGATGAACGTCTGTGACAGAATATATCGAGAACAAGAGCGGCCCGAGAACAGTACATAGCTACATTTAGAGAAAGAGAATGAGAGAGACAGTAAATCAGCCGTGCTTTAACACGTGTATCATTTATTCGTCTTGCGTTCCAACATGCACCAGCCATTGATTACTCTGCACATTCTAAAACTGCAATCGGTGCAATGAACAAAATATGCCAATATTATCAGGCGTTGAAATTCCGCAATGAAGCAGCCGGCATGTGTTGCGCATTAGGAAAAGATGTATTATTACCACTACCCAATCCGCCAGAACATTTAGAATCCTTCTTGCTGGCGAATCAAACGATTCGAAATTGTTTCTGCACAAGACACGCAAATTCAATTCTTGCTTCCAGATGACGTCTTTTGGGACAGCAAAAATTTGCGATCTTACATCTGATGGACGTCATTTTGAAACTAAATTCAAAATACAAGGCCAGGTGTACCATAAGATTGGGTCGTTGATACCGATACCAAACGATGACCCGAAGTTTCTCCAAATCTACTGGAAATTGTGAGGAACGCTTGAAAACTAGGTGCCAGTATAATTTCATCGAACAAGCAGAAGAGAGAGCAATTGTGGTATTGTTAGAAAATTGTTTGGAAAATAATGATCAACTTATTCAATTGTGTCGCCGCAATTAAAAAATGACAACTATCAAATTGTCATCAAAGCTGACAAATTACCATCAGGGGACACGCTGGCAGATTCAACGTGCCAAACGTAGATGAAGTTGCAGTTTTTATGGTTGGTGACTCAGTTGATTAAAGTCACACATCAAGATAGAACTGTTAGTATAATTTCGGATCTACACCGTTCGTATGTCGCACTCCAGTATCAACTGATATTCTGGCAAGGGCAGAATGAACATCACTTCAACATCAAACAGCGTGATCCAGTTGCTGGTAAATGTAATATTCAACTATTTAATTCTTTATTTTATTAGTACAGTAGACCCGCGGTATTCCGACCAGGGGCCGGATTATAGCGGGCCCACTATACTGATTTCTTATTCTTTTTTTTACTATTTAAATTATTATTTTTTTCAGGTAATAAAACAAATAAAAAAGTTACTTCAATGAAGTACTACGCCCCCGATTGATGATTAGACGTAATTAGGATAACTATATCTTTTTATATCGTCAACTGTGCCTTCAATACGTGGTGGATATGTACGCTATGGTTGAAAACAAGCATTTGCGATTTATTCGATACAACCAGGCTAAATTACGATCGGAGGAATACATCCTCTTACAAGATACTGTTATCGGCAATATTTATGAAAATTTAAACGTCAGTGATATCGGTAATGAATTTATTTTACCTTCAAGTTACATTGGCAGTTCACGGAACATGCAGGAATATATACAAGATGCGATGACTTACGTACGTCATTATGGTCGTCCAGATTTGTTTATTACATTTGCATGTAATCCGAATCGGGAGGAAATACAAACTTTGCTATTACCAGGCCATAAATCAATGCATCGTCATGATGTCACGGCACGTGTGTTCAAACAAAAATTAAAATGAATGATTGATTTAATCGTAAAACATTCAGTTTTCGGCAACACGCGTTGCTTTCTGTATTTGATTGAGTGGCAAAAGCGAGGTTTGCCTCATTCTCACATTTTGATTTGGCTTGAAGTTAAAATCCGTCCAGAAGAAATTGATCAAATAATTTCAGCCGAAATTCAGGACACATTAATTGATCAAGAATTGTTTGATATTAATATATTTTTCTCGGACTTCCAGCCAAGATGTCACATTTGCGGGACGTTTCGAAGGCGTCCATCTCTGCCTTCATTCTCAACCAAATGTCAATGACATTTGGATGACATTTGGTTGAGAATGAAGGCAGAGATGGACGCCTTCGAAACGTCCCGCAAATGTGACATCTTAACACGGCTGGAAGCCCTAGAAAAATATATTAATATTCAACGCCTTGAAAAATTACGATCCTACATTGTTTGTTATTGTTACCAGTCACTCGATCCACGGACCGTGCGGTGCTTTTAACATGACATCGCCATGCATGGAACGTGGAAAATGTAAGAAGCGTTTTCCAAAGGAATATACGAATGATACTATTACGGATATCGATGGTTATCCGTTGTATCGCCGCAGAAATGCGGAGAATGGTGGCCAAACATTTACAATGCGAATGTCAAATTCCAGAAACCAAGTTGAAATTGACAATCATTGGGTGGTACCATACTCACCATTGCTTTCAAAAACGTATAACGCTCATATTAATGTCGAGTTTTGCAGTTCTGTAAAATCCATTAAGTACGTTTGCAAATATGTTAATAAAGGCAGTGATTTGGACGTATTTGAAGTTCAAAATGTAAATAAAAATTACAAAATAACACGATACCAAATAGGTAGATACATCAGCAGCAACGAAGCTATCTGGCATATTTTTAGTTTTTGCATCCATGAAAGAAACCCTTCCATCCAGCATCTTGCAACACATCTTGAAAACGGTCAACGTGTATATTTCACCGAAGAAAATATTTTCCAAAGAATACTTGAGCCACCAAAAACGACAAACCACAAACTGAATTTTTCACATTGTGTCAAAAATCTGATGTGTTCCACCAATTCGCAAAACATCATTAGATACCGATGTTTCAAGCTATTTTTCATGGAACAAATTAGGTAAAAAATGGTAGCCACGTAAACAAGGAGAACCACATCCTTCGATCGCAGGCATATTCAAAGTAAAGACTTTACCCAGTGCATCCAAAACAACGTGAATGTTTCTTTCAGCGTTTGTTATTGGTGAATGTTCCCGGACCAGCTTCTTTCGAATATTTACGAACAGTTAATGGTCAAGTGTTCAATACATGTCAAGATGCATGTCGCGAGTTGCAGCTGCTGGTAGACTACAATTATTGGGACCTGACACTTGCTGATGCAGCGTTGACAGCCACGCCGAATGGTATTAGTCAAACTGTTTGCAATTATTTTGACAACATGTTATCCAATACAATCTTCGAGTTTGTGGTAAAAATATAAAAACTGTATGACTGAAGATATAACTGAAATTTCAGTTTATATAAATAAATAAAAAATAATTTATTTATTTATTTTATAAATATCAATTTTTATATAATTTAAATTAAGTAATTAGTAATGAAATGTAAATTAAATTTTTTTATGATCGCTTGTCCTTAATTTCAGCTCTCCGTAACTCTTTACCAATTACATTTGAATTTACAAATCGACTACAATGTTTTTGTCTTTATTAGTGCATATTAATTTGACTACTTGAGGAAGTTTAGAATAACATTAATCCAATGTACTATAATTAGTAAGTCACAGCAACGCGTGACCGGGTCAGCTAGTGTATGTTATATAGCAGACAAACACAACCAAAAGTTTGCAGTTTCAATGGATATAACCCAGAAATAAGTGTAAAACAGTTGTTTCTAATTGTGAAAAAGATCTGTAAAGATGCATTAAGTGCTGTTCCAGATCGTCATGTAGATATCATCACCCTAGCTGTAAGTACAATGTAAACATGTATATAATAATTTATAAATTTCTTTGTCAAATGTAATGAAACACATGTAACACAAATTCACACCCACTGACGATGCCCCACACCATAAGGGCAAAACGCGTATGGCAATAAAGAAAATTAACACCAACAGTTGTTTCCAGACGGAATTTTGATTTATAATCTATTAACCAACAACTGCCTAAGATGGCCTACAACCAGATTTGCAACGGTAGCCTTGTCGCGGCTGTCTTGAACTTCCCGTCCGTCTTTTATTAGAACTGGCTTATTCTTTCCACTACAACTAACTTTTTTTACATACAAAAAAAATTTGTTTGGGTTTTCGGTGAGGCTCTTAGAGAAAGAATTGCTACGAAAGTCATTAGAGGCCGCACGCATCGCATTCTTAACATGTCCCCTTATCTCCTGTAACTTTTCTAAATCAGTCCGATACATCGTCTTTTTTGATCGTGCATTTATCTTCCTTTGCTTTTTGAGTAACCTTTTAGCATCCCGTGTATACCATGGGGGATCATTCCCTTCCCTGATTGTCCGTTTCAGTATATGCTAGTCCATATCTTCCCTGACTATATGTATGAATCGATGCCACCTCTCTTCAATGGTGCCTCTTGTTACTATAAAGGTATGGTAATTATGCCTCAAATACGTTCTAAAACACTCTTTTGAAGTCTTTTTGAATCTGTAAACGATCCTATCTTTTTTCTTTTTACGCGTGGTTGTTAATTTTAGTGTAGCAATTACAGCTTAGTGATCACTTATTCCCGCTTTGGTAGAAATATCCATGAATTATTAAGGCCTGTTTGTAAAGAGAATATCAAAAATATTTTCGTTACCGTTGAGGCATCGCATTGATTTAGTTACGAGCTGTTCAAAATTGTGACCTGAGAAAAGGTCTAGAATGATTTCGCGAAACTGCTTTATCCCTGCCCCCAGTAACGTGAACGTAATTAGTCCAGTCTATATATGGCATGTTAAAGTCACCACCTAGCATCATTGTATGGTCTGGAAATTGCCGAGCTCTATTATTTACATTATTCCTTAAGGCCTCGGCAATAGTTACGCTTGCATCTGGTGGACGATAGAAGAAGCCAATCACAAGTTTCGTCCTAACTACGTTGAGCTTGATCCATAAAATTTCGCAAACAGTATCGACATCTATTTCGTTACATGTGAGGTACTGACTAGCAGCTATAAATACACCACCTCCTTGGGAATGCAACCTATCCTTACGGAAAATGTTCATGTTACTATTAAAAATTTCGGCGGAACTTACATCCGGTTTTAACCAACTTTCTGTGCCCATCACGATATCAGCATCTGTTCTACGAATAATCTTTTCGAGTTCAGGCTGTTTATTACAAACACTTCTGCAGTTAACTACTAGAACTTTTAATTTTCGACATTCTTTTAAGCTACCCCTAAACCGAAATGCTGAATTTATCTGGGCTGTCCGCAACTGAATTTCCTTTTCGGGGTCATCCTCCCTCAGCCTAAAAATAAACCCCTTCAGATAGCTGTGGAGATTGGGATAACTTGTCGCTAGTTTTGCAGAGCGCTAAATGTTACAACAATCTTAATGTTGTTGAAAAGCCCTATTTGCGGGTTAACTGTGCATATACCTTTGAGGAATAAAGTTTGTATATACGATGCCAGCAATGCTTGATTATTTAAAGTCATGTAGCCGGATACTTAGTATAGAACCATTGCCGTAATTGTCCCACGATCTGGCTCAACTTTTATCAGCTTTTCTGTGTAACTTATCAGTTGAACTATTACGTCACGCTCTCCCATTAGATCCCCCATCACCGGCCTGTGACATCATACGTCCATGGCTTCTGATTGGCTGAATTCAACCGCCTGCCAACGCTTTCCACTGGATGAGCCTGGGTTTTTCCTGAAATGTTCAAAAATCGATACTCTCACTATTTACAATGAATTCCTAGTAATTACACTCACACATAATCGTTGGCATGTGAACAATAATATTTTCCCAGCTCATATTGAAATATGAGTAATTATAATTTACATTATTACCAGCCTGGTAATGGACAACGTGTGGCACGAGCAAAAACTCCAACACACTCTTCCATTTCCCCACAGCGCTGCTCTTCCATGGGTGGCCGGTGCCAACCTGGGATTCACGCCAATCCCGCCGCCTACACAGCTCTTACCACCATTTCCGTCTCTCGGACACGTCGACTCCAACCTTCAGGCCAAGGTGAGTTCATACTCAGAACAGGTACGATTTTCGATTACACAATCACATCCTAAAAGAAATTATCTGGTTGTTAAGTTTGGAATATTTGTAGGTACACTGTAGCAGCAGCTATTACGTATGAAGACAGTTAAACGAATATTCACTTTAACTTACTTTTGTTAGTATATACTTATATTTAATATTTATAACATAAATTATAAAAATTGAATTGAGCGCAAGTAGATGTAGTTTGGGAAAGCTGGTGCAAAAGATCTTAAGCCGGCGCCGGAAGAGACTCCACTCGTCCGCGTGACGTCACAGTTTTAAGTTCTTTGCATGGCGGGAAATTCTAATGGACCAATAAGCGTTCAGGGTCGTATGACGTCACAAGATGGCGGACTGTTAGTTCTTTGGGTGCTCACCAGATGGCGACACCTCCATGGTACGCTGGGACGTTAGTTACTCGACCGGCCGTGAGATGGCAGCATCTCCCAAGGGCTTAATTTCTTTGGGCGCAGACATTCCACTCCCCCAGGAGAGTAAAAGCTAGCGGGGGAATTCCGCCGCCCGGGGCGTGTTTACACAGTATACGCGTTCTGTTTGCTACACATTAGACGTTGCGACCGGTGTTGACCTGCTCAGCCGAGACATCGGGCCTTCGCCTAGCATCACTGTCACCAGATGGCAGCACCTTGAGGCTATATTCACCGCTAGATGGCCTGGCGTGCTTCATATGCATGAAATATTTCGGTATCACCGTTTTCTGTTCTGGAATGCGGGCCTGCGTGAATATGCTCTGTTTGCTCTCCATTAGGTATTGCAAAATGTGTGCCGTGCAGGGAGATTCGTAGCGTTCCGTTAAGGAAGCACTTGTTTGCGTTGCGAAACATCTTGGCTACTATTGACAGCAAGTTGCAAGTACTTCAGCACAGTAAAATATTTTCTTCGGTTCTGTGTCGTGAATTCGTGAAAAATAATTAAGCGTGAACAATTGTAATTTTTTACTAAAAAACAAAAAAGTCCATATCAACGGATTTTACGTAAACAGACATGGGTAGCGTTGGGCCTAGAGGGCCGAAGGTCGCCGGTTCGAGTCCGGCCGCGGGTTTGGATGTTTAAGTGTTTTGAGATATTATTGAAAAAGCCCTTCCAACTCGTCAATTTCAAAACGAAAATCAAAATTTTAGTTTCCACACCTAGAGAGAATGGCGCCAGGTTTCCTTGTTATAATTGAATAAAAAATAAGTTGAAAAGCATACATTTCCCTTTAAAATACTTTAACGTTCGAAATGGAAAACAAACGTCATTAACTCAGCAAATTGTAAAGAAATAAAATCGTGGAAGATTTTTATGTATACCTGTTTTCATGAAATTATTGTGTTAATGTATAGTATTACCACACATACGCTATTCCTTTCAAAATTCGCAGCCTCAAAAACCCATCAAAGGGTGAAATCCTTTCATTGAAACCGACAAACATTCACCGACGAAGGTAGGGAAAATCATAAATTCCGTTCATCGAAGCAGGCAAACATTAATAATTAATTCACCGACGAAGAGACGGGAAACAAACTCACTTTTGCACATCACGTTGGATTCGTTATAATCATCAATATATTAGTATAATAGATAAGTGTCACGCTGACGTCATGTCACGCCATTACGTCAATCTATGACATTGCACTATAACGTCACGCTTTACGATATTATTTGTGGGAATGCGCGTTATTAATAACATTTCCAAGCATCAATGAATAAATTAACTTCAGAATACTGAAATAAAAGTATGGATTGCGTTAAAATTGACATATCAATCATTAGATGCTTATATTTACGTAACATTCTTTTGATATTTAGAAGTATTCCTTAAATTCTTTGTCCATAGAAATGTAAGATAAAAGCTTTGTATTTTGTGCATCAATGTAGAGAAAATTTTGGTTAGAGTATTACTTTGCATGGATCAGAATTACAAGTGGCATTTGATGTTACAGCATAGGGTATGAATAATTTAGTTTATTTCAAAATATTTTAAACTATGTCCTATTATTGAAATTATTAATTCCTTTGAATGCAAATAGTTGCACATTGATCCGGGAACTGTGCAATCCTACACTACACTTAGAACAATAATACGTGGCATTATGTAAGTTCATAAGGTTTATTTTAATTTCTTTTGCTTTCACTGCGAAATATTACTGAGCCTATGAGTTCAGCAATTGTGTCAACCATTCAAACGTTTTACTACCAGTCTAAACACAAAAAAGAAATGTGCAAAAACCCTTGAAGATTTTTGATCAAAATTATATCGCGATGCATTATTACCACTAAAACGCGAAACAGTTCATGTATTATTATGCGTGAGATTGAAGTATTGTTTTTCTGGCGAGAAGTTAACGTGGTTAGGTTGAAATGCAACCTGGACTCTAATGGAAACTGAAACCTTTTGCTACTACGCAAGGCACGAGGAATTACACTAAGCTCTGAATTGTCAGAACACTGAAATAAAAGTATATATTGAGTTTAAATCGACATAATAAGTATTAGTAGATTTGATTTATTTAATAATAGATTCGCTTTATGTCAAAGTATTCTTTAAAATCATTGTACGAGATCATATGTAAGAGATATTTTGTCATTGTTAGCGGCAATTTGGATTGATTGTTATTAGAACTGGCACTTGACAGCAGAGGGCATAAGTAATTTAATTTTTTTAATAATTTAATTTTGTTTTCTTAAGTGTTCTGTTACTGTCATCATTGCTTTGTTTTTAACGAAAGTAGTTCCACACTTTTCAGATCTACACAACATAGACTACATTCAAACTAATATTACGTGAAATGATATAAGTTGTTAAGATTTATTTTTAATTTCCTTTGCTTGTACTGATGCCATATTTCAGCCGCATGTAACTGTGTCAGCCATTCAAAGGTGTTAGTATCTATCTGAAACACGAATATAAAAAAGTAAGATTTTGGTTTTAGTTAATATCGTGAAACATTATTACCACTAAAATGCGATAAAGTAATGTATCACCATGCGTGTGATTAAAGTATTGTTTCATTTATCGCAAGTTCAGTACGTGGTTAGGTTGAAATGCAACCTGGACCATAATAGCAACGAAAACCTTTTCTTACAGTGCAAAGCACTGTGAAATGCACTGAACTATATTTTATGACAATTATATTTATTTAAGTAATTGCTAAGAAATGTAATGCTAGAATGGCATATTAATTAACAGTTGCTTTTTTTAATGAACTTATTACTTGGCCTCAATGAAAGAAGTTCCAAATTGTTCGCGATGTGTGCTACTTAAACCACAGTTAAAACTAATATTACGTGACATAGCTTACGTTTTCAAGATTTATTTTTAGCATCCTTCGTTTTCACTGGGGTCATTATTTCAGGCGTTAAAACATGAACCTTCGTCATAGAAAATAAGAAAGTTGTATGATACTGTGAAGATTTTAGATCAAGTTTGTATCGCATGATGCATGATTGGTATCGATGCATGATGACATTGACATGCAATACAGGGAAAATATCAATTCTCGTGTGAATTAAGTTTTAATTTTCTACCGGCTATATTGGCGAAGATTGTTGTTAGGCTGAAACGCAACCTGGACCAAATAGAAAATGAATCTTTTTTAAAAAAATTAATTTAATTGCAATGGAGCACAGGCTCCGGTGGCAATATCCCTACACAGCCATCTTCCCCCTATCCTGCATCCACCTACATTTGCCCTCTACAAATTTTATCTTTCAATTCTGTCAAAGTTTTCGGTAAATCGCTTATCATTTCTCTTGGTAACTCATTCCAATCCCTGACACCCTTTTTGCTACGTCACAAAGGGTGAGAACTTACAGAACATTGAGCTTTATTTTATTACAATTATATTTAGGTACACTACTAAGAAGAAATCAGTAAATCCGATAAACCCTGTCATTTTTTACGGGTTTTGTGGCTAGTATAATATAGTTCACGGGTGTCAACTACATTTCGTGTATTTTAAATGATGTATTAAATTATGTGTAATGAAACAGACCGAGAACACACACACTTTTTGAACTCAAAAGAGGCATTGAAGGGGTTTACTGATGTATGTAAGTATAACCTCGATGACTTGAGAGCCTCTAAACTAAAGCAAAGTTGTCGGTTTGAAAACCAGTTTCCTTCCCTACAAACATTTCTGTATTGAATACTTTATAATCTCTCCACTGATATCAGCCTGTATTTTTTTCAAACCTATTTCTCAACCCTGTCTTTGGACAAGAGGCCACTTGAAAATATTTGTGACAAAACCTTTCCCACACCAAAGCTAGAAAAATCAAAGATTCCAGAATGACCATGGCAAAACTCATGGAATGCAACGAGGGAAGAAAGAATTCATATAAGCATCATTACGACACTTTATTTCCCTAAGCTTATCTCTGATATCACTGGTATGAAATATTTCATCGCACTCGTAATTGTTGCCATCAAGATCAAACCTTTTTCGTCTGTCTATCCAGATCAATCTACGTACCAATTGTGTTATGCTTCCGTAATTAATCACAAATTGAGTGTCCTTAGCTGCACATTGTCTAAAATTCTAATCAATCCCTTGTGACACATCAGTGATTGACACCTTTAACTGTATTTTACAGCACAGCATGTATGTTCCAGGAACGAAATACCGTCTGTTAATCTTACTAATTTCACCCCTTGGAAGAAATCCAGTGCCGGCTCCTACTTATATTCTTTTACGCACTATTCCTAATTCTTTCACCAAGATCCACCACTAGCCTCATCGCCAACGTACCCACACCACTTCCTCAAACCTCCTTCTGTTTTCCAATGATTCCCACTCCAACCCCTGATCAGTTACTGTCAGGGTTACCTTTTGTTCGTGCGTTAAAGTAAACCAAAAACTCAGATTTCGCAAAGTCTTCTCCTAATCAGTAACAGCCAGGTACCAAAATGATCACTTAAGGTGGTTCTACTGCAGTTACCCAGGAAAATTCCCCCTTTCTCCAGGAAAGCTATTTTTCAACCAATCAGGACACAGGAGTGTTCTCCATTCGGTTTAAATGTTCCCATCTGACGCCAAACTTTGGATTCAGGGCCAAGTATAACATCTGTTTGTAATTGTGCGCTTCGTCCAACTAACCACGATAAAATTGCCATAATACTCTTAGCTAACTGATAGTTTCATTGTCATCAAATAAACATCATAACCCATATTTTCACAGAAGATCCCCATACATCGACAAGTATCCAAAACTTGACCATAGGTGCCGACACTAGTTCTATTACGTCCGAAGATAGCACCCACACTTGAACTGTCGTAAATTGTTAGGTCATTTGTATATGAAAGTGGATTTTTGGATATCTTATCCAGTCAGGCCTCATCACCTAAAGTCCAGTGCCAGATTGTGGTCATGGTCAACTTAGGCTCCATACACCACTCAGAATTATTCCACCAATCTCCATTCTGACAGCATTATGCACCACATACAGACCCCAACACTCTTCCTATCTTCCAATGACATCCAGCCCAGCTCCTTTATTATATCACCTGTTGAATATTTTCCACTAGTAAATCTAGCTGCCATCCTTTGCACCTTGAATTTGATGTACAAAAAATGTGGACTCCATACTACGCTATATACAAGCAATGGTCTGACTGTGGGTTTGTACCCAAGCCCTTCGTTTCTCTGATACATCCCCTCATCACCCTCTCTGTTAAATGATTTTTATCCCGAAGTACATGTAGTGAAAAACGTGAGGAACACAGTTCGTATGCCAACACAAACGGCAGTAAACTCTAATGAGCACAGTGAAAAGAGAGATTGCCTAAGCCCTGAAGCAATGGTTAGAAGCACACGTTGATGACGAGCATAATTCTATAACCATATATTTTAGACTCAAATCCATAGAGGAATGGCACACACACACGCACAAACGTGTACATGCATTCAGCGAGGTCGACAGTACTAACAGCAAGCATCACGGAAACGATGAAGTGGGGCGGAGTTGCCGTTACCACTGATTAACTGGACAGAACTATCGTAACAAAAATCATCAGACAGACGAGTTAAAATCAGGTATCACCATACTTACGCAGATACACATGTCCAAGTCTACAGTGAGTTCAGCACAACTACCTACACCAATAATGGTAACAAAAAAGTGGTGTAGTACTCTCTTGTCTCATGACTGGCTGAAAAACAGAAGTCTCATTACATATCATCAGTTTCGTGAGAAAGAAAGTATGCAAAAGATGGCATGTTTTCACCATACACCTAAGTGTTTATACCATAAATAGTGTACACCAAATTGATTACATTTACCATCAACATGTCTCTCCCACACCGTAACCCTTTCTATCATTCAGTAAAACGTGATCCCAAGTATCATGAGTTGCAATAGACACTTGACTATCAGATAGATATCATAACGCGCATATTCAAACTAGGTCTCAGCCACAAATCCATGCATCTCCATACACAAGCACAAACAAACATAAGTGGAGGGACAGCAAAATCATAAGTCCAGACAGACGTGTTTATGGAAGTTATCACCATATTTAGGCATACAGACACAGAGAGAGGCGCACAAACACTCACATTTCCATGCCTATAGCGAGCTAGACACAACAACCAGCCCAATCATGGCAACGAAAAAGTGGGGTAGAACTCCCATGGCTCATAACTGAACAAAATATCATCAGTTACATATGTTCCAGGTACCATACCTCTCACATCAACATCATCTCATTTATCTCACACTACAGACCTCACTACCATCCAGTATCGTGAGTGCTAGGTACAAAACATCACCACCACCACGTCTATCACACACCTAAGCCTTTTCTGACATTCAGTAACATGTACCCCTGGTACCACGAGTAGCAGTAGAGATAACTCCCATATTAATACTAGGTCTCAAACACAAATCCATACATCATCTCACACAAGCCTAAGTGTAGGATCAGCACCTCATACATCCAGACAAACGAGTTAAAGGAAGGTATTACCACAATTTTCGCAAAAAATAAAAATAACACAGAGAGAGAGACGCATACACACTTACATTTCCATGCCTATAGCGATCTCGACTCAACAGCTATCCCAATCATGGCAACGAAAAAGTGTAACACAACACCAATGACTGGCCAAAAATCATAGAAAGACACACATACACACACACTCACAAGTCAATGCATTCATACAGCTCCATTCATCACCACATTCATGCACATAACTGGAGGAAAGAGACTGAACATGCTGGATCCAAACTGGAGAGTTACAGGATGTGTGAAGTTTGAAATCACAGCCACGTCTCTCCCACATCGCAACCCTCTCTGTCATTTAGTAACATGTGACCCAGGTACCATGAGTTACAACAGTCACTTGTCTATCAGACAGATATCATAATCTCCATATTCATAAAAGGTCTCACCCACAAACCCATACGTCTCCACACATGCACAAACATATGGGAGGAACAGCAATTCATAAGTCCAGATAGACGAGTTTATGGAAGGTATCACCATACTTACGAATAAAGACACAGAGAAAAACGCACACAGACGCATATTTCCATGCCTACAGCGAGCTCAACACAACAACTAGCCCAATCATGGCAATGAAAAAGTGGGACAGAACCCCAATGGCTCAAAACTGACAAAAAATCATCATTAACATGTGTTCCAAGTACCAAATTCCTTACATCAACATCATATCATTTAACTCATACTACAGACCTCTCTGTCATTCAGTATCGTTGGTAATATTTACAAAACTGTTCACATGATCAACACCATCTCTATCCCAAGCCACAAGCCTTTTCTGCTATTTAGTAATATTTGCCCCACGTACAACGAGTATCAGTAGACACATGGTCATCAGACAAATATCATAACTCTAATACTCATACTAGGTCTCACACACTAATCCATACGTCACACAAGCACACACAAACATAACTGACCAAAAACCATCAGACAGACGTTAAAGTGTGTGCATGGGATCACATTTTTTTGCCATACACCTCAGTACTTTTCCCATACGGATTATTTATTACACCCTATTAATTACATCTTCCATCAACAAATAGCTAGCCAGCCATTGTGAAATCTCAAAGTCGAGTATGATCATATCGTGATAGACACACAACCACATAGAAAGACACGCATACACACAGTCACATCTCCATGCATAACCACAGTTACCATACATCACCACACACATACACGTAACTGGAGGAAAATGACTGAACACCCTAGGTCGAGACTGAATAGTTACAGGATGTGCGAAATGTTTCATTTCTTGGCCACAAACCTCGGTGCTCATCACACCCAACTGATTACATCTACATAGGTGGCCACTGATGGAGTAATTCAAGGATACTCCTACCACCATAATTACACACATAACCACACAGGAACACGCACACACACATGTGTCCATGCATATACCACAATTTCATAAGTTACCACATGCATACAAGTACCTGCATGTAAGGATCCCGACACACTACGTCCACACTGACGTGTTACATGATAGGCAGACGATAGCATGTCATTACAATACATCTCAGTGCTCACCACACGTACTTGATTTTTAATGTGCCATCAGTATAGCTAGTGGCTGGAACTAAGCACTTGGCAATGTTTGGCCAAAAGTAATTTGTTAATAGCAGCTCATCAAAGACAAATTTTGGGTCAAACTACCAAGGCGGGCGGGGCGAGAGGGGGCCTATGATGAGGGTGATGAGGGGATGTATCAGAGAAACGAAGGGCTTGGGTACAAACCCAGTCAGACCATTGCTTGTATATAGTGTAGTATGGAGTCCACATTTTTTGTACATCAAGTACAAGGTGCAAAGAATGGCAGCTAGTTTTATTAGTGGAAAATATTCAACAAGTGACATAATAAAGGAGCTGGGCTGGATGTCATTGGAAGATAGGAAGTGTGTCAGGGTCTGTATGTGGTGCATAATGCTGTCACCATGGATATTGGTGGAATAATTCTGAGTGGTGTATGGAGCCTAAGTTGACCATGACCACAATCTGGCACTGGACTTTAGGTGATGAGGCCTGACTGGATAAGATACCCAAAAATCCACTTTCATATACAAATGACCTAACAATTTACGACAGTTCAAGTGTGGGTGCTATCTTCGACGTAATAGAACAAGTGTCGCCACCTATGGTGAAGTTTCGGATACTTGTCGATCTTCTATTAAAATTTGGGTTATGATGTTTATTTGATGACCATGAAACTATCAGTTAGCTAAGAGCATTATGGCAATTTTATCGTGGTTAGTTGGACGAAGCGCACAATTACAAACAAATGTTATACTTGGCCCTGAATCCGAAGGTTGGCGTCAGATGGGAACATTTAAACCGAATGGAGAATACTCCTGTGTCCTGATTGGTTGAAAAATAGCAGAAATTTCCTGGAAAAAGGGGGAATATTCCTGGGAAACTGCAGTAGAACCACCTTAAGTGATCATTTTGGTACCTGGCTACTGATTAGGAGAAGACTTTGCGAATTCTGAGTTTTTGGTTTACTTTAACGCACGAACAAAAGGTAACCCTGACAGTAACTGATCAGGGGTTGGAGTGGGAATCATTGGAAAACAGAAGGAGGTTTGAGGAAGTGGTATGGGTACGTTGGCGATGAGGCTAGGGGTGGATCTTGGTGAAAGAATTAGGAATAGTGCGTAAAAGACTATAAGTAGGAGCCGGCACTGGAGTTCTTCCAAGGGGTGAAATTAGTAAGATTAACAGACGTATTTCATTCCTGGTACATACGTGCTGTGCTGTATATTCCTGTTTCTATTCAATCACTGATGTGTCACAAGGGATTGATTAGAATTTTAGACAAAGTGCAGCTAAGGACACTCAATTTGTGATTAATTACGGAAGCATAACACTATTGGTACATAGATCGATCTGGATAGACAGACGAAAATGGTTTGATCTTGATGGCAACAATTATGAGTGCGATGAAATATTTCATACCAGTGACATCAGAGAAAAGCTTAGGGAAATAAAGTGTCGTACTGATGCTTATATGAATTCTTTCTTCCCTCGTTGCATTCCATGAGTTTTGCCTTGGTCGATCTGGAATCTTTGATTTTTCTAGCTTTGGTGTGGGAAAGGTTTTGTTAATCATTTCACAAATATTTTCAAGTGGCCTCTTGTCCAAAGACAGGGTTGAGAAATAGGTTTGAAAAAATTACAGGCTGATATCAGTGGAGAGATTATAAAGTATTCAATACAGAAATATTTGTAGGGAAGGAAACTGGTTTTCAAATCGACAACTTTGCTTTAGTTTAGAGGCTCTCAAGTCATCGAGGTTATACTTACATACATCATTAAACCCCTTCAATGCCTCTTTGAGTTCAAAAAGTGTGTGTGTTCTCGGTCTGTTTCATTACACATAATTTAATACATCCTTTAAAATACACGAAATGTAGGTGACACGCGTGAACTATATAATATTGTTCATAACGAATCCAACATGATGTGCAAAAGTGAATTTGTTTCCCGTCTCTTCGTCGGTGAATTAGTTATTAATGTTTGCCTGCTTCGATGAACGGAATTTATAATTTTCCCTACCTTCGTCCGTGAATGTTTGTCGGTTTCAATGAAAGGATTTCCCCCTTTGATGGGTTTTTGAGGCTGCGAATTTTGAAAGGAATAGCGTATGTGTGGTAATACTATACTTTATCACAATAATTTCATGAAAACAGGTACACATAAATTCTTCCTCGATTTTATTTCTTTACAGTTTGCTGAGTTTATGACGTTTGTTTCCCATTTCGAACGTTAAAGTATTTTAAAGGGAAATGAATCCTTTTCAACTTATTTTTTATTCAATTATAACAAGGAAAGCTGGGGCCATACTCTCTAGGCGTGGAAACTAAAATTTTGATTTTCGTTTTGAAATTGACGAGTTCGAACGGCTTTTTCAATAATATCTCAAAACACTTAAATATCCATACCCGCGGCCGGACTCGAACCGGTGACCTTCGGCCCTCTAGGCCCAACGCTACCCATGTCTGTTTACGTAAAATCCGTTGATCTGGACATTTTTGTTTTTAGTAAAAAATTGGAATGGTTCACGCTTAATTATTTTTCACGAATTCACGACACAGAACCGAAGAAAATATTTTACTGTGCTGAAGTACTTGCAACTTGCTGTCAATAGTAGCCAAGATGTTTCGCAGCGCAAACAAGTGCTTCCTTAACGGAACGCTACGAATCTCCCCGCACGGCACACATTTCGCAATGCCTAATGGAGAGCAAACAGAGCGTATTCACGCAGGCCCGCAATTCCAGAACAGAAAACGGTGATACCGAAATATTTCACGAATATGAAGCACGCTAGGCCACCTAGCGGTGACTATAGCCTCTAGGTGCTGCCATCTGGTGACAGTGGTGCTAGGAAAGCCCGATGTCTCGGCTGAGGAAGTCAGCTCCTGTTGCAACGTCTAATGTGTAGCATACAGAACGCGTATAATGTGTAAACACGCCCCTGGCGGCGGAATTCCCCCGCTAGCTTTCACTCTCCTGGGGGAGTGAAATGTCTGCGCCCAAAGAAATTAAGCCCTTGGGAGATGCTGCCATCTCGCGGCCGGTCGAGTAACTAACGTCCCAGCGTACCATGGAGGTGTCGCCATCTGGTGAGCACCCAAAGAACTAACAGTCCGCCATCTTGTGATGTCATACGACCCTGAACGCTTATTGGCCCATTAGAATTTCCGGCCATTCAAAGAACTTAAAACTGTGATGTCACGCGGACGAGTGGAGTCTCTTCCGGGACCTGCTTAAGATCATTTGCACCAGCTTCCCCAAACTACATCTACTAGCGCATTGATGGAAGTGGACACTTCTTACAGTTTATTTTATTACAGTTCTTGCAGCGAAATTTGAGCACGTGGCATCAAGAACCTCACTTCACTAGTGTCTCTTCTGATAATTATAATAATAATAAACCTTTATATTACAGAGCGTTTACTCTTACAAGTGCGTATCAGTTTTATATTAACACTCTGTCAAGACCATGACCTTTATACTACCTGAGAAACATATATGTACAGTCTCCGTGGGCTATAAAATATGCAAGGCACGCGCTCGCCTTCGTTGCATGTTTTCTACATAGTGTTATATCTAATACAGCGAGATCATTGTGCTTACACTGCATCCATTACAGTACTTCCTTGGAAAAATTTGTGGTATGTTATCTAAGAAAGTACATCCAACAACGGAATTTACTGTAAGAACGGAGACTTGCCTGGCGTATAACTGCAATGAAATCTTCACGAGTTTACCCCCGGATTGTGTTATCATAAGACTTCATTGAAATGGGATTTACTGATTGCTTATATTGAAATGGTGCCTTGTATTTTTGTAGATTTTAACCATTCACACTGAGTCTGTAAGGACTGCCATACTGCTAGCATGTCATTACTTTTTTGTGTATTGCAAAGCTATCTTTCATGACCCAAGAATCTGGTTAGAAATTACAATTTTCAATTATATTTCTTTAGTAATATTAGAATCTTTGCGTTCGTGTGAATTCTTTTTAAACCTTAATATTTGATACATCTTGCAATGATTACCTCCCTTGAAACGTCATTATTTCTGGTGTACGTAATATTGCGTTACTTGCATAAGTGAATGAATCAGGCTTAAAGTGAAAATAACTCTGTTAAGAAATTCTGTAAATAAATTCAGTAGGAAATGTACTCTCAAGAACATATACTATCCATGATAAAAGTGAAATGCTAGAAAGCTGGACACATTGGAGAAACTACAGAGAACTGTATTGCACCTATGTCGAAAGACGATTTCCTGTTACATTGGAAAGTAGTCACACGGAAGAAACGGTGCACGGAGGAATTTCCGGAAATTCAGCCTTGTGAACAGTTGTTAAAATGGGAAACAGATCAAATCCATGAATTGTTTAATACAATTACTAACTGTAAACTGTATTTTTAATGTCGGGAGGATATTGGAGAGCAAGAATTACCCGCGAACTTCTGAAATATGCAGGATTAGCCAAAGGTGGAAGAAACAGATGTTTCTAGGAGAAAAACATGCGTTGGGGAAGGCACTCTGGTTTTGGATGCCTCCGTGTAAACTGTCTCTCCAGCAGAGCTCGCCGACAGACCGCCAGTTACCGCGGGAGGCAACCATCCAGTCACCCGGGACATAGCCTGCTCAACAAGACTGCACTGCAACGGTGACAGTTATTCAGGAAAAAGATACTTTTGCATCGTCGTTCGCCCTAGTAAGTTACTATACTGAGAAACTTTATAATCAGTGAATTGTATTATACATTATTTTTAAAGAAAACCACACACTGCTTGTTGTAAGATTAAACGTTCAATTTCATAATCAAATATTACAATCAGATTGCTAACCTTGTTTTCACTTTATCGCCTCCAATCTAATAATATGTCAATTGACTTTGTTAGGCACTGTAAATACTAAGTTATTTAGAATTACAATATATTTGATTATCACAACTTTTGGTTCTAGATATTGCTTGTCTCATAATACTGGACACTCTAAAATCCTTCGAGTACACCTGTGCTTAAATATGAATAATTACATTGAAATTAATAATAAAAATTAAATTGTGTTAATAATAACTGTATAGTCAAGATGTAGCTTCCATCAAATAGGAAACACAAAACTTTTTGGCTCCGATAACTTGGGTTAGCGAAAAAGAAAACGAATGCAAAATTTTCATTCCAATGTCAATATTAAGTAGATGTTAAATTCTCATTTCAGGGGAGTGTGTAGAACCAGACATGAAAAAAGTTGTGTTTTAAATCATGTGTTTTATGTTATGCATATGATATTTGCTTTGTTTTAGTCCTTCGACGCGGAAGGAAACAACTTAAAGAACATGCTGTATGCAGGTATGCTATGTTATGTTCAAATCGACGTTGAAAGATTGTTTTATTTGTTGATGATTGAAATATGGTGTGATGATTTTGTGTTATCGTTGAAATATGGTGAAATCGTATTTTTTATCTTTTTGTGTTGTCGTCTTGTCGATATTCTAGAATTTCTTGAACTGCTTATGTTGAAACAACTTCCAAAGACTGATATATGCGATCTGTGTGTATAATTGTAAAGATACTTCAACTTCTAATGTTTTCAAATTGTATGCCTTTTTAATGAATGTATTCTGTGACGGGTATTGGTTTTGAAGTTTTAGTTTCTTCATGTGTGTTTACGAGTTGATTGAAAGTTCAATTTGTTTTGTCATTCTGAGGTTGGAAATCATATTTAGTGGGAAGCAGAGTTGAAATTTTTGTGTGTATTTAAGTCGTTCTCTAAATCAATGGGAGTTACAAAATTAGGTTGAACGCTATCTTGTGCGCAAAATTAAATGGTGTTCCGGTCTGGAAAAGTCCACCACTATGGCTCAAGGTGTTAATTTTTCACCTTCGGAAACGAGTTTATTAGCAAGGGAAGGGAATAACGCAAATTTGATAGTTAACTCGACGATAATGACTGTCAAACAAACCTCTCGTTTAAAGGATAGTATCACTTGCTCTTCAAATCATGCACGCTTTAACCAGCCAGCAAATCCGTCATAAAATTCCGTGAATGAAGTGAAGACTCCTCAGACAATGTTTTTAGTGATGCTACAAATTCTTGAACAACAGTTAGCGTCGAAGGTAAAATGATTAATCAATGTAGCCAGGTGATTGTCACCGCCGTAGAAAGGAACAATTTTGCGATAGCGAAGAAATTGTTTATTTTTTATGAGGAAAAGGATGATAACATCTGCAGCATTTAGCAAGTTTTAAGGCTGTCCGAATCGGGCAGAGAATCCGAGTGATCAAGCGAATTCCCCGAGTAAGTCCCCGTCCGGTGTCTCTTGTATGACAATTTCATTGCCGTTTGAAAAATTTACCAGTTAATGGATTTACGTTCTACGGCAAAAGACAGCCGTTTACAGCTAGCGAGACAGAAGGATGTTAGTGGAAACTGTACTTCCAAATTTTTCTATTTGTACATGAAAGTTACCCAACCAACACCTACCGTAAAAATACGATCATGAAGCACTGAAATGGATGCCGATTTCATGGCAGCATAAAATATCAAGAAATTTCTGAGATAGTTTTGAAACCCAGATTTGTGAAAACGTGACAATAGAAGATTATAATTTAGGCTGGCTGTAAGGGATATGCGAATATAGAATAGAGGACTTAATCTTAATTTTTTTTATTTTTTTTATTATTATTATTTTTATTCACAAAGGACAATGATACAGCTTTAATATATTTTATAGTTTTATTTTTATCTATATAAATAAGAATGAATAGCCTAAGAGTAAAACTCGAGAACGGCTGTACCAATTCAGCTAATTTTTTTCCGTATTTTTGTTAAGGCACAAGGAAGGTTCTTAAGGAGAGAAAAAACGTAAAAATTGTGAGGAAAATAGTAGAAACAACACTTTTCTTTTCTCATACAAACTAGTCAATCAAAACAAAACAAAGGTGCGTTAGGATTATCTTTGGTATGCTTTCAATATGATTAGGATGTATGAATATTAATCTATACCTCCCCAAAATATAGTTTGAAGTAAAAAAAGGTTTGTGTGTCATCAACGAATATAATATTACTTCCAGTCAATCAAATAAAAAAAAGGCGTGATAAGATTATCTTTGATACTGCAAAATGTTCGATCTGGAGAAATATTTTCAGAACAACTTATTGACATTAGTAATGGCAAAATTTCTGTAGATGTTTTGACTGCCTGCATTACATTTCGTGTGAATTGTTGACAAAATACTGAATCAAAAACCGAACTCATACAAAAGGTGTTCCCAAACGTCACTCAAAATTACAGAGATAATTTTTGGTTGAGCGAACGAGCTATATTAGCTGCCAAAAACACGGATTTAAATGAAATAAATTTCAAAATTCAATTGCCGGTGAATTAAGGACATAAAATCAGTTGATTGCGCAACTAACCAAGATGATGCTGCCAACCATGCACCAGAAATTTTGAACTCGCCGGATTTTCCAGGATTTCCACCTCATAATCTTCAATTAAAAGTAGGATTCGGGTCATAATGTTGCGAAATATCAACCAACCGCGTCTTTATAATGGCACACGGCTAGCAGTGAAAAAAAATACTGAACAATGTGATCGAAGCGACCATTCTAAAGGGAAAATATAAGGGAGAAGTGTTGATACCTCGCATCCCAATGGTACCAACTGACGAACCATTCAAATTTAAACGACTACAATTTTCAGTGTGGCATGCTTTCGTTATGACCATAAATATATCCCAGGGTCAGCCGTTAAGTGTTTGCGTCGTTAATCTTGGACAGTTGTATGTTGCCTGCTCCCGCGTTGGAAAACCGTCAGCTTTAATTGTTCACGCGCCAGGTAATCAAACAAAAAATGTCGTGTACCATAAAGAATTAAAATAAAAAATATCATCACATTATTACTAACGTCTTGCAGTATACGAAATAGAAAACTTCTTTTTGTAAGTAATCGTTGTTTATTATTGAGACATTAAATCAATAAATTAAGGGATCACTCTGAAATATGTTTCATTTATTTATTTTTTCTATTGGACTACGAGAGGCCAATAACTTTAGACAGAAAGAAGTCTTTTGGGGCAGCTAGTAATTATATAAAAGAAGAAGAATCCATGAGGAAACGGAAAAATGTAGTTTAAAAATTGATAAACAAGGAAAGTTTCGTATAAGAATAACATTTTAATTTCGTTGAAATAAAAGATTTCAGACATATGAGAAGTGCCAAAGATTCTAATGGGACCCTAGTACTAAAACATGGAAGGTTACTGTTCACAAGTTTTTAAACTTCCATTCACTGTCAAAATTGGTAATAACAATCCGCGAAGCATTTTTAAAAAGTGAAACATCGAGTTTGATCAGCTCGTCAGCTTCAATTCAAGGCAGATTCACATCCATTGTCAACTTTCAAATATTTCCATTAAGTTGTAGATTGTAATTTGTGGGTAGTTAATGTATGAGAATAATAGTTATAAGTGGTGTGTTGATTTTAAAAAAGTTTAGGGATCGAAAGAAATGACGTTGCAATAGCGAAAAGTAGACTAACGTTATATGTAAATCGATAAACGGTCGGGGTATGACGTGGATATTAAAGATGCATACTAACCGCTAACCGTTGAAGATAAAAAGATCTAAATATGCTGTTGTTGACAGATGCAATCGTCAATTATAATTTAGTGAATGACAGATAAAGTCACTGAACTTACTCGTGGAAGCTAGGATGAACACGTTACTAATAATATGAGTCCACACGTAAAAGAAACTGTCCGTTCAACACAGTAATAATATTTACAAAAGTGGGTTGAAACATCTGACAAAGGACACAAAGATGACACAAATCAATTTAAAGAAAGCTAACGAAGAACGTACTTGTTTATGTATTATAATCAAAGTATTTATCGAATTTCTGTACAAAATTGTATTAAGATTCATGTGATAATGATTAACAAGCGGTGAAATGGAACTATCGAGGATGTAATGGGAGAATATTTGAAAATTTCGTGTAAAACGATAAATGATTTTGTAAAGGGAAGAATATTTAATTAAGAAGTGTAAACGGTATTAATTGTTGCTAGATTTATGTCGTTGTCTTAACCCGCCTCTAATGACCTCGACGTCAACAAGGCGTAAAGAATTAAGTAAAAATATTTAAAAAATAAAAAGTTGTCTTAAAGTCCACGAGTAAAAGAGTATATATGAATAAAAAATTGTAAATGTAGCAATGGAAACAAATAGAAATTGGTTATTGGCTAAGAGTTTTGTTTACATCGATGGGACAACGCCGATGGAATGATATAATGGTCTGTAGCGTGGAGAAGAGCAGAGAGGGAAAGAAACAGTGATTTTTATGATCAAAGGTGATAAATTAACCAGGCAACTGGAGTAGAACGGAAATATCGAAAAATTAAACCAGTGAATTAATAAGTCAATGTTTTATAGTCTCAGATATATTTCATTGTTGTACTAAAGGTGGATTTTATTTTGCGGTAATATGAATGTAGATATTTTAGCCCTCCTAGTAATCAATATCATATAAAAGATTTTAAGGTAAAATTTGGTGTGCTAGACGTAACATAGAGTGTCCGGTTTATTTAGACACCATTGTAACTGCACATTTTTCGAGAAAAATTTACACAATAGGAAGGTGACCCTTCCTCGTCGAAAACGGAAAAGGTATTCAATACATTGTGAGTCCCTGCTGCCTACCTGCCGTTAGAAAGCGAAAGCGTTCGCAGAAAGGAAGTTCGGAGTTTATTTACAAAAATCATCTGACACAAATTCTTCACAGGTTTGCCGCCGGATAATGTTTCTCATACAAAAATCATCTGGGCAGATGTGATGTCTTGCTCACGTTGTTATTATGGTAATATGCAAGGCATTGATTTAATCAGGTAAGATGCTTCTAAACGAGCTTTAGAACTATCAGTCTATGAAGTTTTTTCCATAGAGGTCTCAAGTCAAATATATCACCTATAAATTTAAATATATTTAGAAACTTTTTTGCCCGTTAAAACGAATACTCATATCAAACTGTGAATGTTTAACTAATTTCAAGCAATAGTGTTTAAGAGACTATTTGATTTGTTGTATAAAGAACTGTAAAAAACTGGAAGAATGAAAATTAAGTCTAAGATATTGTATCTTTAAAAAATGTGAACAAAATAGTTCTTGAAACAGTTAAGATTACAAGAAGGATGGCCAGTATTCTATTGGTAGTTATCTTTATTTTCAATGTTTAAAATAGTGCAGAAAATGTAATAGTTAAGTAATAATTACAGCGTCTGAGTGACATATTTAGAATGCATTCCATCCGGCTATTGTACTCACGCATTCAGTGAATTAGACTGTGTGTTCAATGCAATTATGCAGACGAAACCTTGTTGAATGACATTTTAAATAGGATAAAGAACAGAGAGTTTTTTTAAAGTAATTTTACTGTTTTGTAAATAAATAATTAAACTGTTCAATTAAGATCGAACAAAATGAAGCATAATTGCGCAGTGCAATTACACCTAAACCCGCGCGCCATCATCCCGGTGAGGCCACTCTGAATGAATAGTGGACGACCCATAATTAATGTGACCATACGACCTGATTTGGGCGGGACAGTCCTGTTTTCGCGCAGTCTATCCTGCTGTCCCCAGCGAGAGTAAAAAATATCCCGCTTTCGCAAACAAAACGAAAATTTAACCTATCTACTTTTTAAGGTCTATTACAGACGATGCGGTTTTCGCCGCGCGGCGGACGAGTCACGCTAAGAATTTGTCGCATTTCTCTTTCTTGGTAGAGCACACTAATGCTCGCGGATGGTGGGATTTAGTACATTTTATTTAAAATGTTTGAAGCAACAAATTCTGCTGAGGCGGTCGCCAGTGATTCAGCTTATCAATACACTTTACCGTGTCAAGAAAAATCACACAAAGATGAATAACAAAATTACTTTATGTATTAGTACTGCAAGTTTAGTAAAGTTTAATATCTTCACCCACATCAGTCGTGATCATACAGTTCATCAGACTTCTAGATATAGATACCTGAAGGTTGCAGAATTCTTAGTTG
This sequence comes from Vandiemenella viatica, assembly GCA_031002005.1. Taxonomy (NCBI): domain Eukaryota; kingdom Metazoa; phylum Arthropoda; class Insecta; order Orthoptera; family Morabidae; genus Vandiemenella; species Vandiemenella viatica. The sequence continues at coordinate 51,595 of JARYHS010009139.1, read as the reverse complement.
AAACGGTTCACATTAACAATTCTTTATAATTCACAGTCGCATTTACACAAATCTAACCAAAAACAGAACAACATTAAAAAGGACGGTTCGAGATTAACTCGCACATGGGTGATGTGACCGATGAGTTCGGCCACTCCTGGAAGACTACTGAGTGCCACATGTCGGGTTCACGGGCGTTCTTAACGGACTTCCGGTAGCCGGCATGTGCTCCGGAGTCTTCCACGTTACTCCCACGGACCGGCGGGAAATATAACATCCACGCGGCGGTATTACAAATAGCACAGCCGGTTCTCGATCTCCCGGTCCACCGGCTTTGGAACAGCCCCTATCATTTGGTTATGCTACAGCCCCCTCAAGGTTAACATCAGATTTGGATATACAGACAAAATGGCAATGATGAACTTATCCAAAGCACTATTGCTCTCCAAGATTACTTACAAACTTCACATCACATTCAAATTGCAACCTCGGGTTCCTATTCTAAACACCATACATAATATCGCTTAACTGTTGCGGGGTTGCAATACATATTTCCAAACACATCCTTATTAAAAAGCACATAGAAAATAATTTATAAGTAAAAGTAAACATCAAAATTGATTCACAAGCAGACAGGGAAATACATCAAGATTATATCAAAGACACCACACAATATATTATTAAAACTGAATCGCATCTTGTGGGGTGCGATTATCGTTCAAGACCATAGGTTTAACTGTCCATGCGAAATGTCTATTGTCGCTTTTACTTAGCTATCACTTCCTCTCTGAGAAAATTCTGTAAACTGAATATTACCATATTTAGAGAGAAAGAACCAGGATTCAACGGTAGGTTGCTAATGCTAAATCACAAAATACACAATACAAAATTATTACTATTCATCCAAATAAACTTAACACAAATTGTACTCCAGTTTTAAAATATATAGAAGGAGGCATCACGGAATGTCATGTTACAATTAAAATTTATTGAGTCCTTCATCACCAGCAATGGAGCAAATAACAATAATAATAATGATAAAAACCACTTCCTGATGCACATCCAGAACACTTATCACTCATGATTGATGTCTTCTTGAACTCTTGGACGATGCTCCAGGTATATTCTATGTGGATTGTAGACTCTCACGATAACATACCACCTCTTATTCACTAAGCACTGCTTAAAGTCAGCAATGTAGCAACGTACACAGTTTATTACTCCAGTTTTCGTAACTCATTTGGGAGGAAACTTGATATTGGACCACCACTATATGTCACATTAACTGTCTTGAAAGGCTATAGTGCCACCACATTACAATTTCCCTTAACTTTACCATGTTTAGGGTGAGCCAAAGTATAACAGTTCACCTTGGTTCTCGAAATGGCTTCATAAGGTCCCTCGTACAAAAGTTTAAACTTTTTAATTTCATTGTCTATAGATGATGATTTAAAATGTGTCTTTAACAGAACTAGGTCACCTATCCCATATGCTGTGGGTTTGAGGTTCCTATCATGGGCCTCCTTTCTTCTTAAGGCCCACTTCTTCAACTCTTCCAAAGCTATATTAATCTTATCAGGAAAATCACTATCCCTCGTTGGAAAGTGGAGGAGCTCATAAACAATTCGGGGAGGTTCCCCCTTAAACATGATTTCATTTGGTGTTAGTGAAGTTGAAGCATGGTGAATAGTATTGATAACTCCTTCAATTTCACTTACTTTATATGCCCACTTTTAATGGTTGTCCTCACAGTATGTCCTGAACTATCTACCAAGCTATCTCACTACTCGTTCTATTGTATTCCCTTGTGGATAGTAGAAAGAAGTCTTAACTGTTTCAATACTTAACTCTTTAAAGCATTCAGTCCAGGTTTTACTTGCGAACTGGGGTCCATTGTCTGTCAACACTTCGTCAGGTTTTCCTACATGAGGTATATAATCATTAACAAACTTTGAACAGATTTCTTTGGCTGTGGCCCTCTTGAGTGGGTACAACTTTATATATTTTGAGAAGATGTCCATGACCACACAGATTTGAGTTACTCCCCCAAGAGACCTAGGCAGTGGTCCGAAGATATCTAAAGCGACTAGTCCATGTGGTTTATCAGGGATCACACTTTGCGGGTCACTCTCAATTAACTTGTCTAATAACTCCCTTATATTGGGGTCATTTTCTTGCTCCACTTTCATGAACTTCAGGCAATGTTTAACCTCCTTTTTTCCATCCACTTCATTAATGTAAAATATCCGAGCTTCTTTCCCTACTGACATTGCTGACTCGCTTTCTTCTAAACCTACTGGTAACCTTGACAAGGCATCCGCTACACAATTTTCCTTTCTTGGGATATACTTAATCTCAAAGTCATATTCCTGGAGTAGTAAGTTCCATCTTGCCAACCTGCCATGGACTAATTTACACTTCTTCAAAAACGACAGTCCCTTGTGGTCAATATGTACTATGACCTTCCTTCCCAAAAGGAGCTACCGAAACTTTTGGATGGTCCAAACAATAGCCAGAGCTTCCTTCTGGGTAAAACAATAATTGCGTTCCGACTGGTTTAGAATCCGGCTAGATATAGCTAGAGGTTTCTTTATTATTTCATCTTCCTCGGCTATTTCTTGGAAGATCTCCACACCCAGGACATATTCCGAGCTATCCGTGGTAATACAGATAGGTAGATTCCAATCCGGGGCACTTAGATGTACAGTCTTTGACATTACTTGTGGCCGCTGCTGAAATATTCTATCACTCTTATTTTGCACAATCTGGCATCAATGTCATCCCAGGCAACAGGAACGCAATACTGGCTCCGCCTCCTCGCAATTTCATTGGTGGATATTTTATTCAGAGCCATCTATACTGCAGATTTTTCATTTCCTTAAGTCAATGCAGGAACCAATTGGCCAACAGGTAGGAATTAAGCTCCTCCCACTGACGATTCTTATTGGCTGAACAGTTCATCATCCCACCATTACATTTCTATAATACTTTACCAATTTTCAGATCTTGAAACGTTTCCAAAAAGTTGTAATTAACGGGATTGCATTAAAGTGAGGCAGGAAACAGGCTCAATGCTGTATATTACTACGGTTGATTAGCATAAAACTATAACGATAAGATTGTTATACTCATTTTGATAATTCCTTCGGATAATATTTCACTCATATATCTGGTCAGTCCACAAACCAAGGGATAATCATGTTCCATGAGGTAGAATTTTTATTACTACGAAACTACAGAAACAAGAAATTATTTCGGAAGTGTCTCTCTCCAAGATGGATTGAATGAAACAGTCTTCCTACGCTGCGTTGTATACGCCTATTCGAGGAAAGTAGCACCGAGCTTCCAGTGGTCCTATGGTTAACGTTCTGGGTTGCTGAGCGAGCGGTTCCGAGTTCAAATCCAAGTAGTTCTTATTTTTTTTTTTTTTAATTTAGAAATCTATCTTTACTTGTATTTTATTTTTAAGCGTACCGAAACTGCACATTGCTTATTAGTATAAGGTATCCATGATTCTTTCCTAATTGCGTCAGGAAATAAGATAAACATCTGCGAAACTACCCAATGTTTCGTAACTAATAGCCGACGTAAGCATGAAAGATTTGCGGCAGCAGAACTGACGAAAATCTACACGGGTTTCAAGCCGCGCCGAAATCATATCATCTGTCCCTTTTCAAACTACACACATGTTTCCAATATATTTATTTCACAGTAGAACGATCATCGCGTTTCAGAAAGAAATAATTTACAAGAGGAATTATTGCTCTCTTTGTAGGTGGACGATAATGATTATGCACTATATAAATAAATGAGAGTTAATCGCGCAGAACTAAGTATTAGCACCGCAACAAATTAAACGACCATTGTCACTAAAAAATTTACAACCAGATTATTATCGTAGGACAAAAATAAATTCTTTTATAACTGGTGTAAGTAATTAAAGTTAATTGAGAATCGGGCTTAAAGACAGGGAGTTCTTAAATGACCGTTTTTCCCGTTTTCTACAATGCTGTTAGTTGTTGACACTATTACTTCATGATCTTTACAGCATTGGGATTTATTAAATACTGGGTCTAAATGCTCATTACTTAACAAGGCGTGAAATTACCTGCGTTATTCTTTGTTTGGAATAACATAAATAAATACAAGCTTTTGGCGAATGAGGATGTCGCCGTTCGCGTGATTGTTCTTTAGTCTCCGGTATAAAGTGGAACGCTCAAGTTTTGTCACCCGTCATAATCGACTCCATAATCGCCTAGGTCTCAAGGATTCAAACAAACACAGTCTACCGGTAAAGTAAGGTTGATGATGTCTAAAGACCGGAAGACCGAGCGTGGCGTGTGAGCGGTAACGTTCTGGCTCCAGGCAAATGCTGGGACGATTCTTATAGAAGGCCATGGCCGTTCCCTACTGTAATAACTTCAACATCGATGAAACGTAAAGCAATAAACAAAAAAATGAGGATAGGGAAAAGGTATTGTTAATCGATTTCAAGCCAACTGCGACTTCCTCAATAAATTTAAAAATTCTTATGATTTTACGCCTCGTCGACATAGAGGTGATTATTGGCTGGATAGGAGTAGTGGCAAGGATTTCGGCCATGCCCTTGTAAAGAACCCATTCCGGTATTCATATTTAGTGATTTGGGGAAACCTTGGAAACCACAAATATGCATGGCCGAACTTGGATTCGAACCATTGTCATTTACAGCAACGACCAACGTGTGTTCCGAAATGGTAATGATGTAGAAAAATAGATATTTGTTCAACCTCTAAAACTGTAAATAAATTAATTTGATTCTTTATCTATGAATGCTTGGGAGACGTTACTTTTTGTATTGCCCTCATGCAGTTAACATGGATTCCCACCGTATTTTCAATTGCCAGCTGTAAGTTGGATAATTCTGAAACCAACAAAAACTTTTGCCAAATGTGCTGCTCGTGTTAAATTATTACGTGCATTATTTACGTGTTATAAAGGTATTCTTCCTTGCCGAAGGAAGTAGGAAACTTGAGACTTTTTCCTGGTAAGAGTTGCCATATTTACTTTCTGCGATGTTGCCACGATGTTCTGCCTAGTAGTCGCAGCGCTGTAGCAATTTCCCTATACCAGAAATAGTGTCTCATAGCTGGACACACACATAGGCGAAATGAAAAATTATTTATGTTCCAGTCTCATCTAGAATATTTTCATTTAACTGATTACTTCTCTTGCAACAGTTCGATTCTGTATACAGATTACTATTCAATCACGGATTGTTGTATCTATATGTATATTTTTTCTTTGGTCATATAATTTATGAGGCACTGGATTCTGTGAGTCCAGGTGTCCTAGTGGTAACGCGCTGGGCTGTCAAAGTGCTGGTTCTTGGTTCAAGCCAGGTGCTGTTATTTTTTTTTTTTCATTCTTTATCTCCTTTTCACTTGTTGCAAAATATATATCATATAAGTAAGTTTATATATATTCGTGGTCAATTGGAACAGTGGAAATGAATCATAAAATTAATGTTTGGCTGAAATGAGAAAGTGTCAACGCATGATGCAAGAGTAGGAACTGAAAGCCAGTTTTCAAATAAATTTAATTTAACCATTACGATTTGTGCCACTCAACTTAACCAATTTTTTTCTAGTGCAAAGGCGGGAGATTGATAATTGGGGCAATGATGGCTGTTTAAAAATAAACAAGGACCTAAATCAAACTAATGTGCGGTTTTTGTAGCTAACGTTCCTGGTATTAGCAAGCAAACCAGAATTGAAAATGTGAGTAGTTATTCTTACGAAAACAAAAAATCATCATTGACGAATAACATGCTAATGAGAGGTTCCGTATTTGACAAAATGCTGCTCCTACTAGTGATCAGTAATGATATAATTGATGTATATCCTCAATATAACGACATGATAACCTTGTTTCCGAAATCTGAAATTGCAAGAAAGAAACAGGAAATTTGAGGAAGGAGGAAAGATAATGCCAGTCTCGTTATAAGTTGTTGTTACCTCTCTGGTAATCCAGAAAGAATGTTACTGTAAGTGGCTCAGATTCGCGGGTGCCATGCTGATCCCGGAAGCTAGTGCGGTGTCTCGCGGTTTCCACGGTTCGAGTCAGGCCGCAGGCAAAAGTGGTTTTATGAGTGTTTTTCTTGTGTTGCCTGTAAACTGGGACAGTGAAAACCTATTATACACTTAATGAGAATCAAAAGCTACACATGTCTGCATGTATCTATTAAGCAATCCAAATTCGTTTTTGTTGTTATTCTTTAGTAAAGTCATTATTATTGCAATGGCTCGGAAAAGATTAGTTTTTAAGCAACGAAAAAAAAAAAAAAAAACCCGCCACGGTCCTTGAGAAAGGGCAATTCCACATTCCTTTGAGCAATTTTGGATTTTGTTTTTTCTATTTAAACCCACATTTTGATGGCTGGATCGTGAATATGAATTGAGTACTGTCTAATGACGCTGATGAACTTTACCCTTCATCCAATTCGTTAGGCTATGAATTAATGTAAACATATGATTTGTAATTGCATCTAAACATAACTGACAATCATTTTTAAAAGTGAGGTTCAAAATTTTTTGCTATTAATAGATCAGTCAAGCATCCGTACAATTGAATCAATGAAACAATACAGTTTCTGATCCATCATTCAACCAAAATATTATTGGATTAATTTCCTATTCGTTTGCTGAATAGTAACGCAATCAAGATTTAATTTAGAACTACTGGTATCTTTATGTATTGACATATTAACCTGTTGTACGCAAAGGTGATGCTAAAGTTAAACACAATCCGTTTCAGAATACTGAAATGAGTAAGAATCCAGTCTTACAGTACAAATCAGGATACTGGATGTAAATTCATTTAGCCAAAGTTTCAAGCAAGTAGTTTGTTTCCTCATAGTTGTAGAAGAACGATAGTCAGGATATGGACGTCGTAACATCCACGAGGAAGAGGAGTGGTTTTATAAATATCCTACGTTTCAGTTATTCTAAGCTATCAGTTTCTAAATTTCTAAAAGATTTTGTCCCAAGTTAAAAATCATAAAACAGCAGATAGAAATAGTGACACTTATTTTGCGTAACGTTTTGGTAACAGATAAACTACTATGTTGTTAAGTAAAAATTGCGTGTCAGTAAGTAACGGAAAAGAAGCATTTGCTTTAGTTATTAAAGCGTCAGCATAAATATAACAAGAAACTAAGTCAGTATGCTGATATAATCTTTTACAGACGATTATATGTATATTTGTATTTGTGAAATATTCTAATTTTTTTATTGTATTTCGCTAAAATATGGGCGTAAAGTGATGTTGCACCATCAACTTGGACATCAATTGTTTTTTTCTGAAACACTGTATTTTCAACCTCATCACTTCAGAAGACTCGTTATTTGGTAGATCCTCCGATATGTTTGAACTTCGTTGGCTGGAGATCGCGGCCCACCCATATCACTGTAAACTAATAATTACAAGGATCTTTAACGCTTCGAATAATTAAATTCTGACGGTTCGGCTAAACTGCTATAGCTTTTATCAGTCCATCGTTCGCTCGGATTCACAGCAGAATTGACGCGTCTAGATTAAAAGAAATTTGGGTAAATTTTTATTTTCTCAAACACAATAAATGTTCGTATAGAATGAATGGAGGAATTTTATAAATAATCTAGACGACAGTCTTAAAAAAATCTACGAGTGAGAGCATTACAGCACTTGTTTCTCATTTAAGAATATAGTTGAATATTGGAGTGAAATAAAGTGTATCTTAATGCTTGATAGCAGAGTATCAGGAAAGTGAAACACAGGTTATTGATAGAAGAAGGACGTTCATAATTTCCTGTTTTCGCATAAGAAGGCGGAAATTTTGGTAGGCACTCGCCTTTCTATCGATCTTTCCTTCCAGTTTACTAAATGAATGGACTATTGGTCATGATTGTATATGCATGCTTTTGTATATCGCCATCAGTGTCGGTTTCAGTACTACCTTCTAGAAGTGTGTCTTCTTTATTTACCAAATGTAATGAGATATAATAATTCCTTTGTTCTAACAGTTATGGGCAGCAGTCTAGGTGCTTAATGGTTAAGGCAGATTGAAAGAAATGGCAGTATCATGGGTTCAAACCACTTGGTCTAAATGAATTTTTACTGAATTTACTTTGTTCATGTCAGTAGTCAAGGACGATCAGTTATTTGGATCCCACGGTATAGCCACGACTCAAGCGTAATACACAGCAAAGAGACTTTCACTAGGCTGCCGAAGTAATTAATAATTCAAATTTCATTTCACCTGAATGTATTATTATAGCATCGTGGTATGAGGAATGAAGAAACATAAAAACAAATATGAAAAGCATAACTGAAGAATCTCGTAATTACGAAAAGTGAAGTGACTTGTCTTTTTTATTATTATTATTTAATCTGCTTAACGTCTCTCTAACAGTGAGGTCTTTGCTATCAGATAGGTTTTTTGTTGATTGGATCGTTTATACTTCTTTCATTTAAATAAATCTGGAGCAAAAGGAGTATATAACTTTCTTACCGACGCGCAAACTTCCTTACGTTTCTACAGTACAGTTTAATTATCATCTGTGTCTATCCAATCTGATTGAGTCCCAGCAGTTTCTTTGATGTTAATGTAGTCTGTTTTACATTTTTATTTTCCTTTCATTCTCAGCTTTGTCGGCTTAGACTGATAGTGTCCCATCAGAGATTATACACTATTTACTGAGAAATGCAAAACCGACTACATTAACATGAAATAAACTGCTAAGACTCAGTCAGCTTGAATAGACGCAGATGAAAGAAAGAAAAAATAATTAAACTGTATGGTAGAAACGTAAGGAAGATTTATTTAAATGAGAGAAGTATAAACGATCAAATCTACAAAAAACCTATCTGATAGCAAAAAATCCATAACATGGTTCTAACACTGCATGGATAGAGCCCAGGGCTTCACAGTAATGAACCTTCAAATAAAAACAGTGACAACATTTCAAACGTGGCGTTGTACAAGATATTCACATTTATGCTGGCAGATGAAGTATAAAAAAAAAATCCTTGTTTTGGAAATCGTGGCCTAAGACAGAATTTGTAGGAAGATATATTCACAGAAATAGACTGGATATACAGGAAAACTGTTTTAAGAATCCTTATTTTCATTAATATCCACATACAGAACGATTGATTTCTGCGACAAGTCACTTCATATTTCGTAATTACGAGATTCTTCAGTTATGCTTTTCATATTTGTTTTTTATGTTTCTTCATTCCTCATACCACGATGCTATAATAATACATTCAGGTGAAATGAAATTTGAATTATTAATTACTTCGGCAGCCTAGTGAAAGTCTCTTTGCTGTGTATTACGCTTGAGTCGTGGCTATACCGTGGGATCCAAATAACTGATCGTCCTTGACTACTGACATGAACAAAGTAAATTCAGTAAAAATTCATTTAGACCAAGTGGTTTGAACCCATGATACTGCCATTTCTTTCAATCTGCCTTAACCATTAAGCACCTAGACTGCTGCCCATAACTGTTAGAACAAAGGAATTATTATATCTCATTACATTTGGTAAATAAAGAAGACACACTTCTAGAAGGTAGTACTGAAACCGACACTGATGGCGATATACAAAAGCATGCATATACAATCATGACCAATAGTCCATTCATTTAGTAAACTGGAAGGAAAGATCGATAGAAAGGCGAGTGCCTACCAAAATTTCCGCCTTCTTATGCGAAAACAGGAAATTATGAACGTCCTTCTTCTATAAATAACCTGTGTTTCACTTTCCTGATACTCTGCTATCAAGCATTAAGATACACTTTATTTCACTCCAATATTCAACTATATTCTTAAATGAGAAACAAGTGCTGTAATGCTCTCACTCGTAGATTTTTTAAGACTGTCGTTTAGATTATTTATAAAATTCCTCCATTCATTCTATACGAACATTTATTGTGTTTGAGAAAATAAAAATTTACCCAAATTTCTTTTAATCTAGACGCGTCAATTCTGCTGTGAATCCGAGCGAACGATGGACTGATAAAAGCTATAGCAGTTTAGCCGAACCGTCAGAATTTAATTATTCGAAGCGTTAAAGATCCTTGTAATTATTAGTTTACAGTGATATGGGTGGGCCGCGATCTCCAGCCAACGAAGTTCAAACATATCGGAGGATCTACCAAATAACGAGTCTTCTGAAGTGATGAGGTTGAAAATACAGTGTTTCAGAAAAAAACAATTGATGTCCAAGTTGATGGTGCAAACATCACTTTAACGCCCATATTTTAGCGAAATACAATAAAAAAATTAGAATATTTCACAAATACAAATATACATATAAACGTCTGTAAAAGATTATATCAGCATACTGACTTAGTTTCTTGTTATATTTATGCTGACGCTTTAATAACTAAAGCAAATGCTTCTTTTCCATTACTTTACTTTTCACTTCTCCGAAGTAAGCTACTGCGGATTTTATTCGAGCTCTGGGTGTTTTAATTTTGATGTTACTGTCAACAGTAATATAATAACAAAACGTACAAGAATTGATAGAAGTTAAATCATTATGAATTCTTAAAGCAGTCGGAATATCTTGCGAATGGATATTCCGTACAATCCGGTCAAGGAAATGCTGCGCGCTTAACGCTGTGTGTAAACAGCCCGACTTCCTCTTGATTATCCTACTACACAATCACTTGCAGAGTGTAACAGAGATAAAGTATAAATCCTTATAATTAATAACAGTGTGGCTCTAGATAGTGCTAACTTCATCTATCAGCTGCCACGCAATTTTTACTTAACAACATAGTAGTTTATCTGTTACCAAAACGTTACGCAAAATAAGTGTCACTATTTCTATCTGCTGTTTTATGATTAACTTGGGACAAAATCTTTCAGAAATTTAGAAACTGATAGCTTAGAATAACTGAAACGTAGGATATTTATAAAACCACTCCTCTTCCTCGTGGATGTTACGACGTCCATATCTGACTATCGTTCTTCTACAACTATGAGGAAACAAACTACTTGCTTGAAACTTTGGCTAAATGAATTTACATCCAGTATCCTGATTTGTACTGTAAGACTGGATTCTTACTCATTTCAGTATTCTGAAACGGATTGTGTTTGACTTTAGCATCACCTTTGCGTACAACATGTTAATATGTCAATACATAAAGATACCAGTAGTTCTAAATTAAATCTTGATTGCGTTACTATTCAGCAAACGAATAGGAAATTAATCCAATAATATTTTGGTTGAATGATGGATCAGAAACTGTATTGTTTCATTGATTCAATTGTACGGATGCTTGACTGATCTATTAATAGCAAAAAATTTTGAACCTCACTTTTAAAAATGATTGTCAGTTATGTTTAGATGCAATTACAAATCATATGTTTACATTAATTCATAGCCTAACGAATTGGATGAAGGGTAAAGTTCATCAGCGTCATTAGACAGTACTCAATTCATATTCACGATCCAGCCATCAAAATGTGGGTTTAAATAGAAAAAACAAAATCCAAAATTGCTCAAAGGAATGTGGAATTGCCCTTTCTCAAGGACCGTGGCGGGTTTTTTTTTTTTTTTTTCGTTGCTTAAAAACTAATCTTTTCCGAGCCATTGCAATAATAATGACTTTACTAAAGAATAACAACAAAAACGAATTTGGATTGCTTAATAGATACATGCAGACATGTGTAGCTTTTGATTCTCATTAAGTGTATAATAGGTTTTCACTGTCCCAGTTTACAGGCAACACAAGAAAAACACTCATAAAACCACTTTTGCCTGCGGCCTGACTCGAACCGTGGAACCGCGAGACACCGCACTAGCTTCCGGGATCAGCATGGCACCCGCGAATCTGAGCCACTTACAGTAACATTCTTTCTGGATTACCAGAGAGGTAACAACAACTTATAACGAGACTGGCATTATCTTTCCTCCTTCCTCAAATTTCCTGTTTCTTTCTTGCAATTTCAGATTTCGGAAACAAGGTTATCATGTCGTTATATTGAGGATATACATCAATTATATCATTACTGATCACTAGTAGGAGCAGCATTTTGTCAAATACGGAACCTCTCATTAGCATGTTATTCGTCAATGATGATTTTTTGTTTTCGTAAGAATAACTACTCACATTTTCAATTCTGGTTTGCTTGCTAATACCAGGAACGTTAGCTACAAAAACCGCACATTAGTTTGATTTAGGTCCTTGTTTATTTTTAAACAGCCATCATTGCCCCAATTATCAATCTCCCGCCTTTGCACTAGAAAAAAATTGGTTAAGTTGAGTGGCACAAATCGTAATGGTTAAATTAAATTTATTTGAAAACTGGCTTTCAGTTCCTACTCTTGCATCATGCGTTGACACTTTCTCATTTCAGCCAAACATTAATTTTATGATTCATTTCCACTGTTCCAATTGACCACGAAATATATATAAACTTACTTATATGATATATATTTTGCAACAAGTGAAAAGGAGATAAAGAATGAAAAAAAAAAATAACAGCACCTGGGCTTGAACCAAGAACCAGCACTTTGACAGCCCAGCGCGTTACCACTAGGACACCTGGACTCACAGAATCCAGTGCCTCATAAATTATATGACCAAAGAAAAAATATACATATAGATACAACAATCCGTGATTGAATAGTAATCTGTATACAGAATCGAACTGTTGCAAGAGAAGTAATCAGTTAAATGAAAATATTCTAGATGAGACTGGAACATAAATAATTTTTCATTTCGCCTATGTGTGTGTCCAGCTATGAGACACTATTTCTGGTATAGGGAAATTGCTACAGCGCTGCGACTACTAGGCAGAACATCGTGGCAACATCGCAGAAAGTAAATATGGCAACTCTTACCAGGAAAAAGTCTCAAGTTTCCTACTTCCTTCGGCAAGGAAGAATACCTTTATAACACGTAAATAATGCACGTAATAATTTAACACGAGCAGCACATTTGGCAAAAGTTTTTGTTGGTTTCAGAATTATCCAACTTACAGCTGGCAGTTGAAAATACGGTGGGAATCCATGTTAACTGCATGAGGGCAATACAAAAAGTAACGTCTCCCAAGCATTCATAGATAAAGAATCAAATTAATTTATTTACAGTTTTAGAGGTTGAACAAATATCTATTTTTCTACATCATTACCATTTCGGAACACACGTTGGTCGTTGCTGTAAATGACAATGGTTCGAATCCAAGTTCGGCCATGCATATTTGTGGTTTCCAAGGTTTCCCCAAATCACTAAATATGAATACCGGAATGGGTTCTTTACAAGGGCATGGCCGAAATCCTTGCCACTACTCCTATCCAGCCAATAATCACCTCTATGTCGACGAGGCGTAAAATCATAAGAATTTTTAAATTTATTGAGGAAGTCGCAGTTGGCTTGAAATCGATTAACAATACCTTTTCCCTATCCTCATTTTTTTGTTTATTGCTTTACGTTTCATCGATGTTGAAGTTATTACAGTAGGGAACGGCCATGGCCTTCTATAAGAATCGTCCCAGCATTTGCCTGGAGCCAGAACGTTACCGCTCACACGCCACGCTCGGTCTTCCGGTCTTTAGACATCATCAACCTTACTTTACCGGTAGACTGTGTTTGTTTGAATCCTTGAGACCTAGGCGATTATGGAGTCGATTATGACGGGTGACAAAACTTGAGCGTTCCACTTTATACCGGAGACTAAAGAACAATCACGCGAACGGCGACATCCTCATTCGCCAAAAGCTTGTATTTATTTATGTTATTCCAAACAAAGAATAACGCAGGTAATTTCACGCCTTGTTAAGTAATGAGCATTTAGACCCAGTATTTAATAAATCCCAATGCTGTAAAGATCATGAAGTAATAGTGTCAACAACTAACAGCATTGTAGAAAACGGGAAAAACGGTCATTTAAGAACTCCCTGTCTTTAAGCCCGATTCTCAATTAACTTTAATTACTTACACCAGTTATAAAAGAATTTATTTTTGTCCTACGATAATAATCTGGTTGTAAATTTTTTAGTGACAATGGTCGTTTAATTTGTTGCGGTGCTAATACTTAGTTCTGCGCGATTAACTCTCATTTATTTATATAGTGCATAATCATTATCGTCCACCTACAAAGAGAGCAATAATTCCTCTTGTAAATTATTTCTTTCTGAAACGCGATGATCGTTCTACTGTGAAATAAATATATTGGAAACATGTGTGTAGTTTGAAAAGGGACAGATGATATGATTTCGGCGCGGCTTGAAACCCGTGTAGATTTTCGTCAGTTCTGCTGCCGCAAATCTTTCATGCTTACGTCGGCTATTAGTTACGAAACATTGGGTAGTTTCGCAGATGTTTATCTTATTTCCTGACGCAATTAGGAAAGAATCATGGATACCTTATACTAATAAGCAATGTGCAGTTTCGGTACGCTTAAAAATAAAATACAAGTAAAGATAGATTTCTAAATTAAAAAAAAAAAAAATAAGAACTACTTGGATTTGAACTCGGAACCGCTCGCTCAGCAACCCAGAACGTTAACCATAGGACCACTGGAAGCTCGGTGCTACTTTCCTCGAATAGGCGTATACAACGCAGCGTAGGAAGACTGTTTCATTCAATCCATCTTGGAGAGAGACACTTCCGAAATAATTTCTTGTTTCTGTAGTTTCGTAGTAATAAAAATTCTACCTCATGGAACATGATTATCCCTTGGTTTGTGGACTGACCAGATATATGAGTGAAATATTATCCGAAGGAATTATCAAAATGAGTATAACAATCTTATCGTTATAGTTTTATGCTAATCAACCGTAGTAATATACAGCATTGAGCCTGTTTCCTGCCTCACTTTAATGCAATCCCGTTAATTACAACTTTTTGGAAACGTTTCAAGATCTGAATTTTGGTAAAGTATTATAGAAATGTAATGGTGGGATGATGAACTGTTCAGCCAATAAGAATCGTCAGTGGGAGGAGCTTAATTCCTACCTGTTGGCCAATTGGTTCCTGCATTGACTTAAGGAAACGAAAAATCTGCAGTATAGATGGCTCTGAATAAAATATCCACCAATGAAATTGCGAGGAGGCGGAGCCAGTATTGCGTTCCTGTTGCCTGGGATGACATTGATGCCAGATTGTGCAAAATAAGAGTGATAGACTATTTCAGCAGCGGCCACAAGTAATGTCAAAGACTGTACTTTCTTTAATAAACTACTTTTCACTTCTTGAAAATCGTCTTCACAATGCTCAGTCCAGTACCAATGTGCATTCTTTTTCTTCAGTTTCCCAAAATTTTGGCTGTTCAGTATTTGACCTCTGATAAATTTAAGATAATAATTACAAAATCCAAGAAAACTCAACAGTTGTTCCTTGTTTTGTTGTCTTGGGAAATTCTTGATAGCATTAAACTATTCCTCATTGGGAGTTATTCCTGATGGTGTGATAGTATGGCCCAAAAATTCAATTTTGCTTGTCAGAAAAATACACTTCTTCACTTTAATAGCCATCCCCCCTCTCTTAAAGCCGGTTAATACTTCTTTTAATGTACACCAATGTTCCTCGATGGTTGAGCTTGCAATTAATATATCGTCGACGTACACATGTACTTTACTCAATAATTAATTACCAAGGACTTGATCCAAAGTACAGATGAAATTCGCGACTGCATTATTCAGGCTGAATGGCAAAACTCGGAACTGATAACTCCGGCCTTGTTAAAAGAATGCAGTATATGTCCTGGATGTCCTTGGAATTTTCCAATAACATGCAGTTAAATCCAAGGAAGTTAGAAATTTCTTATTTTGAAAGCTTTGTAATATTTCATCGACTGGGGGCGGATGCTCCCATTCAGTGACAAGAACTTTATTTACTGTGCGAGCGTCTAAGACTAATCTGATAGATTGGTCCACTTTTGTGACTATAACTAGTAGGGTGTTATAAGGACTCTTGGACCTTTCTACGATTTTCCATTGCAACATCAGTTTATCTCATAGTCGACCTGCTTCCTCTTTGAAACTGGGATGACGTAAGGTTTTAAGAAGAGAGGTGTCGCGCAATTGACAGTAAAATTGTACTCATAACATTTTACGAGTCCAGGCTGGTCAGAAAATACTTCCTTAAACTCATCTATCAGATTTCTTAGTTTTTCACGGTGTTCACTGCTAACACTGTCCACTATTCTTAACTCATTCTTCTCCACCTCTCTGCTTGGTTGCATTGACAATACACAAAACTGTGTAAACTTTTGTAGGAATTGGGGTTTCTTTCCCACTGGCTACTGCATTTCCCCACGATAGTACATTAACTGACCCTATTTCCTTCTCATTCCAATGTTTCTTTATAGTAGTTCCTCCCTTGTTCCCATTTATTTGAAAATCCAACAATCCTTGTTCAAAATACAAGATGGTTTTAAAAGCACACAACCAATCTATGCCAAAAATACATTCATCGTAAGCCCTGGCACCACAAAAACAACAAACAAAGAATACAGTCTTCCAACTTTACTTCTAACAACATCTGCGTTTTCACTAATTTGCTTGCCCCCTGTGGCAGTGATAACTGACATCCCATTTACTGGTAAGGAAACAACTTTATATTTTCTTTCATTTGAAACTTCCAGTAAACTCACAAACAAATTTTCTGAGATGCATAAAATTTCGGCAACTGAATCCAACAATACTTCAATTTTTTTTCCACGACAAGTCACTAAGATTATGGGAGCTTGAACCAACTGTTTTTCATTATGGATTTCTTCCTCTACTAAGTCTTCACTCGGGTTGTTGTGGAAAACACTTCTAAGCTGGCTCCTCTATTTTGATTGTATCGATCCTATATACCCATCTACCTCCGTAGGGCCAAAAACTTCGGCAGTCTTCAGTTTTTTGTACCTCTACCATTAGTTTGTTGGCTTGTACCGGGATCATTTGTGACATTATTACTACTTACTTCCGGTGTTGGTCTAAAGTATTTATGAGGACTTCCCTTTATTCCAATTCTTCGAACATTGTTTTCACTATTTCTATGTGGTGGAGAATTCCTCCCACCTCGATTGGTGTGGAATTGATTTCTTCCTCTTTCCTGATCATAGGTCATTCGCCTTTCATGACGGAATTCTCGTTGGCCTTGAAACTGCTCTGATAGCCCTCCTTGAATTATCTCTGGTGCACTGGGATTCATATCGGTGTACAAACTCACTCGCTTCCTCAATCGTTCTAACATCATGCATGACCAAAAGCTTTTGGATCTCTCCTGGCATCCTGTGAGCAACATCCAACACCATATCTCTTTCAGGTGGCGGGTTATTCAGATAATAACATTTGGAAGTTTTATACAAAAGGAAATCTTTGAGTGATTCCCTCCCAGGTCGATATTTCCTTCCATACCATAGACCCCTCTTAACTTCATGTTGCCTTTCCGCTGACCAGAAATTATTTAGGAAATTTGCTTTGAATTCTGTGTATGTCTTACAAATCTAAAGTTGCCTTTCTCCCCAAATTCGAATACACCCCTTAAAGTTTGATATACACTGTTCATTTTTTCGGTGTCATAAGCACTGAAAGTTCTGTACTTCTCAAAACTATTGATAAAATTAATTGGTTGGATACCTTCCTTGTCACTAAAGTTCTCAATTTCTATTTTTTCAGGTATAGCCCGGGACATTGGGTTTGCTGCTCCAACTACATATTGCACCTGTGATTTCTTTAGATGGCACTTCACTTCTTGTAATTCTTCCAAAAATTTGGTTACTTAACTCTCGAAGTTGGGAATTTTATTCATCTCCTCACTTAAATTCCCAACTCGCTTATCCAATGTTTCACAGCTTATTGCAACTTCATCTATTCTTCCTGCAACTCCTTCAAGTCTTTAACCTACTGAGCTATATTGTTTTCATTGCTATCAGTGTTTTGCCTGAAATTTACTTCAAGACATTCAATTTGTTTTTGTGTCTCCTGTCTAACAACTTGGCATTAATTTTTACACTTTTCTATCTCACTGCAGACTTCATCAAGTTTCTCTGTCATCCCTTTCAATTCATCCCTTATTTTACTCTCTAACTTTATCTCCAGATCTGCTTATCCACTACTCACCCTTTTATGGACATCTTCTGTATGACTTTTAATTTATTTTGGATGTCAGTTGATTGAATTTCAAAACTTAGTTTGGATATCAGTTGATTTCTTTTCAAACTTAGTTTGGATATCAGTTGATTGCTTTTCAAACTTAGTTTGAATATCAGTTGATAAATTTGATATCATTGTGAAAATCTTAACTATCAGATAGGAATTATCCTTTTCAGGATCTGCTGGACCTTCAAATGCTTCAAATATTGATGCATTAGTAGTGAGCATGGGAGAGCAAGTTTCAGAGTTTGTTGGACTGCTTTCAGGAACTGGTGACAGTATCTCGGTGTTTAAAGATAATGATAAAGGTTCCTGGCTTGTGGGATCTTCTTTACTAGTTCCCCCCCCCCCCCCCATTTTCAAAACTGCATCACTTATTCATGGTGAAAATTTCAAAAAAAGGAAAAAATCGCTTAAAAGGGTTTCACGTTAACTGTTCAAATTTATCTGCACTGCACCTATCTTTCGGCGTCCTGCGTCGCTTGTGTGCCCTCCAATTTTCTTCCAAAGTTGTTATCCTGAATTATCGCTGCCGGGTCTTCCTCTGTTGTTGCGGCCGCGTAAAATATCTCCGCTCCTCGTCTTCTTTGATTTTAGATCTTCTGGCGCACTGTTTTCACTTCACAAGTTTGTTGATGTACCGTTTAACTTTTTCTTGTCGGTTTACGTAATAAATCACTTTATTCATAGGTCGCGAGAGACCTGTCCAGAGGTAGCCATGTCGCATTTCTCTCTTGGTAGCGCACACTAATGCTCGCGGATTGTGGGATTTAGTACATTTTATTGAAAATGTTTGAAGCAACAAATTCTGCTGAGGCGGTCGCCAGTGATTCAGCTTATCAATACACTTTACCATGTCAAGAAGAATCACACAAAGAAGAATAACAAAATTATTTTTTGTATTAATACTGCAAGTTTAATAATGTTTAAAATCTTCACCCACATCAGTAATGATCATACAGTTCATAAGACTTCTATATATATATACCCGAAGGTTGCAGAATTCTTAGTTGAAACGGTTCACATTAACAATTCTTTATAATTCACAGTCGCATTTACACAAATCTAACCGAAAACAGAACAACATTAAAGGGCGGTTCGAGATTAACTCGCACATGGGTGATGTGCACGATGAGTTCGTCCGCTCCTGGATGACTACTGGGTGCCACATGTCGGGTTCACGCGCGTTCTTAACGGACTTCCGGTAGCCGGCATGTGCTCCGGAGTCTTCCACGTTACTCCCACGGACCGGCGGGAAATATAACATCCACGCGGCGGTATTACAAATAGCACAGCCGGTTCTCGATCTCCCGGTCCACCGGCTTTGGAAGCAGCTTCTATCATATGTCTATGCTAAAAATTATTAGCAGCAGCCAAGATATAGAAATGTTTGAGGAGATTTTGCTTATTTCCAACTACATAAAAGATCAAAAAATCACTAGTTGGAACGCTGAGAATATTGTTGCTGAAGACCGTTGGGCGGAATTATTTCAACACTTCCGTGCAACACTTTCAACCTTACGAACTTTCGTAAAACTATTGGGTATGTAAAGTGTCTGCCTGGAAATATATACAATACGTACAAGTAACAAAACACAATTAGGTGTCACAGTATTGAAAGCCATTTTGATTATTAATATTGACAGCAACAAATCATGTAATGAGTTCAATTCCTATTTGAAAACTACACCCGATATTTTGATACTTAAGGGTTTGGGAGAGACTATACGAGCCTTTTCCAACCAAATGTCAACCTGTCCTTCACGTGGTGCACCCGGTTTGCACGGACGAGGATCTGGTGACTGAATGATTCCTGGTATAAGGAGTCACCCACGGCTTGCCAGCGGCCTCCGAAAGGAGGGCGGAAGAGCGGGGAATGGTCCAAGGCACCCTCTTGCCCTTGGGGTTGGAAACAGCCCCTGAAGGCGGATGAATCAGAAATGATCAACAGCAAAGCGGCGCAGAAGGCAAAAGTAAATCACTGCACTAAAGACCCAAAAGATATCCCGTGGAAATGTAATCCTCTCAAATTACATACATCATGATAGCTTCTTCCTGGGTAAAATATTCCTGATGTAAAATAGTCCCCCAATCGGTTCTCCGGGTGGGGTCTGCTCAGGGAGGAGTCATCAGAATGGATAGAATCATTCTACGAGGCGGAGCGTGTAATGTTAGAAGTCTGAATCGGGCAGGTAGGTTAGAAAATCTAAAAAGGGAGATGGAACAACTTAAGTTAAATGTTTTTGGGATTATCGAGATTAAATGGAAGGACGCACAGGATATCTGGTCTGGGAAACGCACGATAATTAACACACAAACTGCAATGGAGTCACTGGTGTAGGATTTGTTATGAATATGAGAATAGAGAAATGGATGAGTTACTATGTACGGTTTAGTGACAGTACTATTTTGATGAGGTTTGATACTAAGCCCACCCCAACCACATTAGAACAGGTTGTAATGTCTGCCTTCTTGGTTTTATAAAAAGGGTTTAATCTGACATTACTGGGTGGTTACTGTGATCTGAAGTTAGTCAGGGTGGGCGCTAGGTTTTTGGCAGAATTTCCTGTATTAAAGGAAAGCGCCTGTCGAAACGAATAGAAAATGACTGACCACAGATTCCACACTACAAGCTCTAATTAATTAAATGACTTAGGGATGAAGGGTGATTAAAAACAGAGTTCATAATAGCATTTAAGTTTCATTTAATCACAAACTGGTCAGTGAATATTAGGAAAAGATGGAATTGAGTTTTAGCATGAGAGTTATCTCAGGGGGTTTCTGGGCTGAACGGGGTTGAAAGTGCCTCTTCCTTTTTTGGTGGCTAATTACCCAGGACGGCGTGCTGTTGGAGGTGGGCCACGCGAGGCGTCTTGCTGTCCGCGGCGGCGGCAGCTAGTAGTCGCTCACCCTTGGTCCTTCTTGCCCGAAGCCGTCACCGTAATCCCTTTTCCTCGCGTCGCTCATCCACACCAGTATACCTTCCACCTCTTCAGCCAATGGGAGCCAAAGATGCACAGCAACTCGCTGACTTGTGGCCGCCCTCGGAATAAACAGAATAAAAATAATGGAGATCAGCTCACGTTTTTGGTCACATATGCTGCCACTCTCCTGCGTGGGTCACACACCTCATTTTTTCTTGGTATCTTCAGGTCCTAGCTACAACACGACACTCCTCACCCCACAGAAGCAGCCCCCAGGAGTCTAGCCAAAAACAACCCAGGCCATATGCTCGGCTTTCTGCCTCCGAGGTCTCTCAGGACATCACAAGGTGTATATGCCAACGTCACAAGGAGATGACGAAGTAATAGAAAAAATATACACCAAAATTGAAGAACTAATCCAATATGTGAAAGGGGAGAAAATTCTAAAAATCATGGGTGACTGTAATGCGATAGTGTGCGAGAAAAGAAAGAGAGGAATACTGAAGGAAGTATTGGTCTAGGAGAAAGAAATGAGCGAGGAAGCAGGTTGCTAGAATTTTGTGAAAGATATAAGCTAGTAGTGGCAAACACACTGTTTAAGAACCATGCAAGAAGAATATACACCTGGAAACACCTGGGGATACAGGCAGATATCAGCTAGATTATATCATGGTCAAACAAAGGTTCAGGAATCAAGTTCTAGACTGTAAAGGGTACCCACAATCAGACATAGACTCTGATCATAATTTGATAGTAATGAAATGCAGACTGAAATTCAAGCGAATAAGAAAGCAACATAAGCAGAAAATAGAAGTGAATAACTGAAACAATATAGTACGGGAGAAAAATATGCAGAAATTATAGACTTAGGTCTAAGAAATAACTCTGAAAGGAGCTCAAACGAGGACGAATGGAGTGCATTAAAGACAGAAATAGTGAAAGCAGGTAAAAAAACATTAGTCTTTAGAAAACAAGCTGCCCGAAAACCTTGAATCACAGAAGAAATTTTGGAGCTGATGGGTCAGAGGAGAAGGTGTAACAATGCTCAGGATGAAGCAGGAAGAGAGCAGTACAGGCAGTTTAGGAATCAAATAAATAGGAAATGCAAAATAGCAAAAGAAAAATGGCTTCATGAAAAGTGTGAAGAAATAGAAAAGGAAATGGTTGTAGGTAAAGTAGATGTTACATATACGAAGATCAAACAGAATTTTGGAGAAATTAAGAAAAAAGGTGTGAACATTAAAGCCGCCGATGGGAAACCTCTTTTAAGCTCAGATGATAGAGCTAACCGATGGAAGGAAGACATTCGGAAAATGTATGATAGGGACGACTTGAACAGTATCGTAATAGAAAAGGAAGGCGACGTCAACATTGATGACTTAGGAGATTTTGTTTTGAGGACAGAATTTAATAAAGCTCTGAATGACATGAAAGCAAATAAGGCAGTTGGAATTGATGAGATCCCTGCAGAACTTCTTAAATCCCTAGTAGAAGAAGGAATCGAAAGATTATTCAAACTGAAATCAAAAAGTTATGAAACAGGAGAATTTCCAACTGATTTTAATAAAAATATCATCTTCACACATCCGAAGAAAGCACAAGCCGACAAATGTGAGAATTATAGCACGATTAGTCTGACATCACATTCTTCAAAATTACTGACCACAATAATACACAGAAGGATGGAAAAGGTAGTAGAAGACATAGTAGGTGACGATCAGTTTGGGTTTAGGAAAAATCGCGGTACAAGGGAAGCAATTCTGTCTTTAAAATTAATGCTTGAAGGGCGGATCAACAAACACAAAGATACTTTTATGGGATTTGCTGATTTAGAGAAAGCTTTTGATAATGTTAGGTGGGACAAGATGTTCAAAATTTTAATAGAAGAATACTTTATAAACTGTATAAGAATCAAGTTTCTGTAAGAGAAGTAGAGAATCATGAGAGACAAGCATCAGTTAAAAAGGGTGTGAGACAAGGTTGTAATCTATCCTCATTAATATTCAAGTTGTATGTGGAGGAAGCAATTAAGAAAGTAAATAAAAATTTCCATTTGGCATTAGTGTTCAGGGAGAAAAAATCAGTATGCTACGATTTGCTGATGACATTGTCTTGTTAGCAGAAAGAGCTGTTGAGTGATGATATTCAGATATTACTGAATGGCATGAACAAAATGCTGAAGGAATATTTTGGACTGAATATAAATCAAAGCAAGACTAAAGTGATGAAATGTAGCAGAAAAAATACCAATACTTGTAGATTAAATATAAAAATAGGATCGGACGCAATTGGTGAAGACAGTGAATTCTGTTACTTGGGAAGCAAAATTACAACCGATGGCCGAAGCAAGAATGATGTTAAAAGCAGAATAGCACTAGCAAAAAGAGCCTTCATGTAAAAGAGAAGTCTTTTAGTTTCAAATATTGATCCAAGAATTAGAAAGAACTTTTCAAAACTCTTTGTGTGGAGCACAGCACTTTATTGTAGCGAAACATGGACTTTAGGAATACCGGAAATAAAGAAAACTTAATCATTTGAAATGTGGTGCTACAGTATAATGCTGAAAATTAAGTGGACAGACAAAGTAAGAAATTAACGAGTTTTGGAAATGATGGGTGAGAAAAGAAGTTTGTGGAAGAAGCTTACAGAAAGAAGAGACAGGCTGGTAGGTCATATTTTGAGACATGCTGGATTAGTTAATTTGCTGGTAGAGGGAGCAGTCGAAGATAAGAACTGTAGACGAAGACAGAGATTAGAAAATCTGAAGCAGATAATTGAGGACGTTGTAAGGGATATGTAGAAATGAAGAGGCTAGCACAAGATAGGAAGGGATGGAGGATTGCATCAAGCCAGTCGAAAGACTGATGACATTAAAATAATAATAATAATAATTTGAAACTGATTTGTTCGGCCGATAAATACAAATCAACTGGCTAGTTAAATTTTACATGTCAGACACTATAAACTAAGGCTAAGTAACTCATTTAACATGTAATTGATTCTACGTATGGTAAGTGTTCGTGGTTATATGAGAAAAAAATTTCCTTCTGCGTTCCGCTCTGATGAAAAAACTTCCGGCATCCCGAAATAAATTGTTACGTTACCCATACCAAAAATTAAAAGTTAGAAAGGTGGGCGCATTGGAGAAACTACAGAGGACTAGTAACCTAACAGAAAAAACGGTGTTTCTAAAAAACCGACCACGTGAGTATTTACCAGTGTGTGAAGCAGAACAAATCCACTGGTCGTAAAATTTCTGAGGAGAGCAAAATTTATAATGTCATGGCGTTTACTAGGACGAACGACAATGCAAAATGTTATGTTTTTGAAATAATTTCTACCATTGAAATGCAGGCTTGTTCCAGCGGGAACAATGAATGACCCGCCGTCCAGGTGAATGCCCGCTGTGGCGCGTTTGACGGTCTACTGGCGAGCGCTGCCGCAAAGTGTAGTATACAGGGAGGCAGCCAAAACCAGAGTGTCTTCTCTAGCGCCTGCTTTACTCCTTGAAAACTTTGTTGGTCCCACGTTTTGGATAATTCTGCTTATCTCAGAATTGTAAAGATAATTTTCGCCCTCCGATTTTTTTGATTTTTTTTATTCATAATAAAGTGTTACATTTATAATACATAAAATTACTTACAATTAATTTCTGACATGATTAACATAATATGTAATTTAGATTTATATATTTTATTATACTGCAATTTGTGATGTTATCGCATTTTCCAAAAAGACTCCGAACTTTTCTTTGTATTTTGCTGTCCTTTTCATCACCCACATCTTGATTTTCACTGTGTACAAGTAGTCTTCTAAAGTCTTCGTTTTGCTCTGTAAAATATAAAACATGGTTTGACCCAGTATCCAAATGCACGAGTTGTGTTTTTCCTGAGGAACTATCTTGATCTCTGGTCGTACAACTATCCTGGTGTCTACATTCATCGGTGATACTTGTAAAAGAGCTGCTATAGCATGCTTTGTCCACATCCATGTTTGGTATGCCTCACCACATTGGAAACGATGTAGAAGTGAGTCGATATTTCCACAATTTTCACATTTATCAGTTGCCTTGAAATGTATTCGAAATAATTTCTCATTTGTTGCAATTGTCTCATTAACCACTTTGTACCATAATGCTCGTATGTCTGAAGGCAGGTTCTTGTTAAAACATATTTGACCAAACAATCCCCCAATTAGTATCTACATATTTTGTTTCTATCTTGTTGCGTGGGGCATTAATCGTTAAGATTTTGTAGATTTCTTTTGTTGTTTGTGGGGTTTTTTGTAGTTGAGCTGCTGCTATGTAACTAATTTCTAGAAAATAGTCCCTGATATGTTGGAAGTTTTTATCGATGTGGTCAATTCGTATTGGAGCCTCTGCACTTACGGGTCTGTATGTACTCACTAATTGAGATGTAAGACTGTCCTTCGTCTTCATAATTTTGTTGATCGCTCGTAGAAAAAGCGCTTTGCATTTGATGTTGGTATTAATAACATTCAAACCTCCGCTGCTGTTGGGCAAGGTTAATGTCTGAAAGTTTACTTTAAAAAGTTCACCTTGGCATAGAAACCATGAGATTGCTGTTGTATGTTTTGTGTTATGGCTTTGGGGGCAGGAAGAATCTGCGCTAAGTAATTTATTTTGCCAAATATTGATAATTTAACTAAAGTTGCTTTTTGTATTATGTTAATCTGCTTACTTTTGTACCCTTGGAGCGTTCCCCTGACGGTATTTAAAACCTGGCGCCAATTATGTGCACTCATTTTGTGAGGGTTGGCTTCAAGCCATACACCTAGAGATTTGTGTTTATTTATTTGCATTATTCCATGTACTGCCAGGTTGCTTTGGAGCCCTATCCCAATATGTAGGAAACCAGATTTATTAATATTCACTGTTGCTCCACTTGCACTCCTGAAAATTTTTAATTGATGACTGATAGTATCCACGTCTTCTTTGCTTGTGATATATACACCTAAATCATCTGCATAGGCACGGCAAGTGTAACATTTGCCATTAAAAATAATGCCACTGGTAGTGTTATGAATTTTATGTAATAGAGGTTCTATATAAATTTCGAACAGAATCATAGAAAGAGGGCATCCTTGCCTCACAGCTCTGCGCATGCGGAAACTTTGTGAAATCTCTCCATTTACAATAATCCTTGAAGTGACATTCGATATAAGTTTTTCGATAACGTTCGCAAACCCTTGTCCTAGCCTCATTTTTGTGATTGTTCTAAGTAGATACTGATGGTCAACACGGTCATAGGCCTCATCAAAATCTACAAAAAGAATTCCTGCTTTCATAGACTTTTGTGCTGCTAAACAAATAACGTCTCTATATTCCATAGTGGCATGTGAAATTCCTTGTTCCGATATACCTGATTGGTAAGATCCCAGGACTTTTGGTAACAGCTTTGCTAGTCTTCTTTTGAGGATGCGAGCAACAATTTTATAATCAGAATTTAATAGAGTTAAAGGTCTTAATTTCTGAATTTCGTGAGTTCCAGGAGCCTTTGGGACCAGAATTATTATTCCTTCAGTAAAAACTGAAGGTAAGCTATCAAGAGTTCAGACTTCATTAAAAATTTCAAGCATTTTATTTTTGATTATATTCCAAAAACGTCTATAAAATTCCAAAGGAAATCCATCTATTCCCGGGGCTTTTCTCAATGCACCAGTCTTCAATGCTTGTTCCACTTCTTCTTGATTGAAGTATTGACAGAGAAGTTCTCGTTCGTCATCTGTAACTGCTGATCTCATCTCGTTTAAAATTTCTTCTATGTCTTCTGTTCTTGCTGAACCAGCATTGTAAAAGTTCATGAAATAGTTTAAAAATCGCCCTAGAAATGTCCTTTTGATTGATTAAACTCTCTCCCTCCGAAGATTTGATTTTGGTAATTAGCTGAGATTTACTTCTTTTGGTGGCTCTTATCAGATGGAAGAGCGAGGCTTTCTCCTCTTCTATAATGTCAGTGGGCTTAGAATTCACCAAAAGCGCTTCCATTTTTGATGCTTGCAGTTTATTAATTTTTGCTTTTTATTTCTTGATCATAATAGTGTCGTGAATTGTCGGTTCATCTTTTTGATAAAGCTCTCTCAGCCCTCTGTAAAAGAATTCCAACGTATGGTTTGTCCAGAAATTTTTTCTTCTAAAATAAGCAATAATTGCCTTCCTGAGATTAGGTTTAGCATAAAAGAGCCACCATTCCATATTTGATTTGTAGTCGTTGCATGTTGTCATACAAGCGGCCCAGGTGTTTACGACAATTTCTTCACATTAATTGTCCTTAAAGGGCGAAGTGTTCATTTTCCAATATCCTCTTCCTCGGTATATATTGGGAGGAGTCATACATAGGCGACACACGTAAGCGCAATGATCAGAGAAGCTTAACGGAATAATGTCATCACTACTTAATTCGGGTGTTAGGTTATTTGATACATAGATTCTATCCAGTCTACTTTTTGAATTTGAAGTCAAATAAGTGAAACATTTGCGGTTGCCGTTCAAAACTCGAAAAAAATCTTTTAAACCGATTCCCGTTACAAGCATATCTAGTTCCGGGCATAAGTTGGGATTAGGGCATTGATCGTTGCTATTCAGCATACAATTGAAGTCACCACCAATGATTATCTTTGACGGTTTCCTTCTTAATAAATAAGGGACCTGTGTTTTAAAAAATGACGCTCTTTCGGCCCTTTTATTGGTACCTGAGGGTACGTAAACATTAACGATGCAACAGTCATTGATATGTACTACTATCCCTCTTCCGGAGGTTAGTATTTCTTCATCCTTATAAGGAATACCTTCCTTTATTATAATTGCAGTGCCAGTATTGCTTGTTTGGTCAATGTTCAAAATAGTATTGAATCAAAAAATATTTAATTCCTTTGTTAACACTTCTTGTAAAAGAGCTATGTCTATTTGATTTTTGTAGAGAAATTGACTTAGGAAGTTTAATTTGCTAAGGTTCGAAATTCGGTTTATGTTTATTGTTGCAATGGTAACAATGCGTGGCATTTTTGGTTGGAACTGGTGTTACCAATCTGCTATTTAAACGTCTTTAGACCATAATTGTTTTACTTGAATGTCTTTCTGTAAGTATCCTTCGTCCAAAGTTGTATCTTTTGATTCCTCTTTAGTCGTAATTTCTTCTACTTCCATTTCCATTGGATTGCTTGTACTGTTCATAGTGTTTTTTTGTATTGTTGACTTCCTTAATTTACTTCTAGATTCTTGTTGTAACTCATTCTGTTTGGTTTTCGTTATTCTGGTCTTCTTTAACTTGGGTCTTATAGCTTTGATTGTGTCATCAGAGCTATATCCCGGTTCAGTAATCTTTGTGTCAGGTGAGTTGACTAGAGTATCTTTGGTCTTATCATCTTTGTTATACTGTATTTTGGTAACTGGAATTTTATTTATGGTCGATGTTGTATCTGTGTCACTGTTGGTGTTGACTTTTAGTGCTTCTTCTAACTTTGTTGCATCTATTTCTTTCGTCATAGATTCTTCAGACTCTATAATAATCGGGTTAATAAATAGTATTGATTCTGTCTCTTTTTCTGAATTGCAGTATCCAGGCGACATTTCTATTTTCTTTTCTTCCTCCGTGGTATGAAAAAGCAAGTCTTCTGGCGAATTATTTACTCCCACTTTCCCTGACACTTCATTCGCATAAGTTGTTATACGATTACTAGCTAATCTGTCATTAATGCTGGAAGAAGGACCTACTTTTTTCTTCGGGCATTGCTGTCGTAGGTGCTCCAGCGAATCACATAACGCACAGGTTCGTGGTTGTCCATCATATATGACAAGAGCTTTATGTCCTCTTATGTTAACATAGGACGGTATGTGTTTTTTGAGGTCAACACGTAAAACCCTAACCCCATTGTTTACTTTGAAACGCATGTTTCCTGCCCATTTTTCTCCATATACTTGCATAACATTACAATAAATTTGCATTACTTGACTGATACAGTCATTTTCTACTTCAAAAGGTAAATTATACAGTTTAATCGTGCGTAATCCTATGCCTGCAAAGGTTATGCGAACGTGACTCACCTCGTTATTTGTGTGTGTGAAAACCATATCACCATTGGTCCTTTCCATTACTTGCATACATCTCTCTTCGTTACTTAGTTTAATATAAACTGCATTTTCCAGAAAATCATATTGTAAACCGAGGACATCATCTTCGCGTAGTTCTATTTGATCGTATAGCCATTGGTCAATTTCGGTCTTGGAAAACCATATGAAAAACTGAATTTCAAAGTTGCCTTTCTTATCGTCGAATCCATAATACAATAAGGGGTGTTATAAAACTCTATAAACTGTTACCTTATGTGTGTAACTTGCTGAATTAAGCAGAAATACCACGACAGTTACGTGCCGTAATGTAACAATACACAGCACCAAAGATGCTACTTACCGATTTGAACCCAACATGAAACATATAGTTAATGGATAGTAACAGCATTAACAAATTCACGGATTTGCTTAAACCCCCACTCTGGCAATTGCTCTCATGGTTAGTTTTTTTGTAATTCCTGTTGGCACTGCTTTTTTTTCGTTCAGCTACTCTCCACTATAACAGGATATCGTCTTCCGAGGTATTTACAATAGAGCTCTCTATATTTTTTACAATGCGCCCAGCTTTCTAACGATTAACTTTTAGTACCTGGGAGACCGATCTTCGCTCGGCATCTTCCGATTTCTGTTCAATATGCAAGATTTTGTTTGAAGTTTGATTTTATTTAATTTTTGCTATTAAAATCTTCTTAGGCATTTTGAAGTGCATAGTGGCTTGATCTAACCTACGAGACGAGGTCACAGCAGATTCCGAAATACTAAATACAAGCAATGCTCTTTTTTGTAAAATCATGTTAAAAACTTGAAACGCCAAACGTTATCTACAGTTGGTAGGTAAGGAGAGAGCTGGGCCATATACCGCTACGTGACGTCACAGGGCAGGTGGTGAGGGGGAGCATAGTTCACTTTTCCGCACCACCAGAGGCAGCACTTCCTGGGAGCGCTAGTGTCAAACGCACGGCTTGTCACCACCCGACCGACGCCGCTGACCTCAATTTGCACGGCTATTTCTGGGTTTACCGCTAACCTATGACGCGACAGTAGGACACTCAGTCTGAGTATTGCTGATACAACACCCCAGCGGGCGAACGTCACAGACCGCTACACAACAAGTGTCACACGCCATCTTATTTTCAGCGCATATTAGCGACGTCACAAGCCACCGCTATGCACTAAGAGTATCATTAGGGAATGCGGCTGCTTGCTGGTGCTATTTCAGAATCATGTATCTGGTGTCTATCCTCAACAAAGCATTCGAAAATAGCCAAATACGTCGTCTGATCGAGTTATATTACGTGCTTTCAAAACGAAAATCGAAAAATTTGTTTTCATCCTGGCCAAACAAAAAAACTGCTTGACTTGTTGTAATGGAATAAAAAAAAACAGTTATAGACTATTGAACAGCATACATTTTTCCTTTAAAATACGATAACGGCCTGGGATGTCAGTTTCGTAATAAAAATCTAAGAATCACTTATTGTAATCTCTTGGCAAAATTGCGTGTTTTCAAAACGAATATCGAAAATTTTGTTTTCATCCTGGCCGAGCAGAAAAACTGCTTGACTTGTTGTAATTTAATAAAAAAATAAGTTATAAACGATTTAAAAGCATAAATTTTTCCTTTAAAGTACCTTAACGGCCTAAATGGAAAAACGTCATTTACTAAGAAATTTGGAACGGTATCAAATCGAGGAAGATGTCTATGTGCAGCTGTTTTGTCATGATTTCATGAAATTATTGTGATTACTTGCGATAAAGTATAGCATTACCACACATACATTATTCCTTTCGAAATTCGTAGCCTCAAAAACCCATCAATGCGCCAAATCCTTTCACTGAAACAGACAGACATTAAAAATTCAGTCACCGACGAGGGTAGGGAAACCATAAATTCCGTTCATCGAAGCAGGCAGACATAAAAATTTATTCACTGACGAAGAGACGGGAAACATAATGACTCTTGCACATCGTGTTGGATTCGTTATGAACCAATATAATAGTTTAAAGCATTAGTGATAGCTCACGATTTTTGGCTACATTACGTGTATTTTACAGGATGTATTAAATTAGATGCAATGAAACAGAGCGAGAACTCAGCCACTTTTTAAACTCAAAGAGACACTGTAGGGATCTTCTCATGTATGTAGGTATAACCTCAATTAATTAAGAGCTCCTAAACTAAAGCAAAGTTACCGATTTGAAAACCAGTTTCTTTTCTGAAGTGATTACATTTCAATATCTCCATCAATATACCTTCCACTGATGTCAAACCAATCGGCCTGTAATTTTTTCAAGCATATTTGTCAACCCTCCAGATTCAGTCTTTCGACAAGATCCCACTTGGAAATATTTGTGACATGATTAATAAAGCCTTTGCCACACCAAGTCTACAATAATCAAAGTTTCCATTTGACCATGGCAAAACTCATCGAATGGAACGAGGGGAAAAGAATTCGTATAAGCATCAATATGACACCTTATTTCTTTAATCTTATCTCTGCTATCATTGGTATAAAATTATTCGTCACACTCGTAAATTTTGTCTAATGTGTGGTGGATGATATTAATTAAATACAATGTGTTTTTACTTATTCTTCTCACATACAAGTAGTACCATCGACACCCAAATTTTTAATAACTATATTATTAATATCGTCAGATATTCGTAAATTATTACAACCAATAAGTTCTTTTCTTAGAAGAGTGTAGTCGAATGATTAACTGGGTGTCCATTGAGCTACACGAACATTATTAATATGCATATCAATCAGTTTTTCACTGTAGCCATATGATAATCACGTGCCACTTTATTAGCTATAATGTCCACAAACTCTGTATATCATCCCGTAACTAGGTAGCCCTACTTCTTCTTGACGGTCAAGGCGCCGGTCACTGCGGGATGCGCACTGATGAGGTTCCCCCAAGACGAATTGCCTAAGAATCACCGCCAGTAGGATCACAATTCGGGAGGACATGGGTTCGAATGCCCATCCGGCCATCCTGATTTCGGTTTTCGATGGTTTCCTTAAATCACTCCAGGTGAAGGCAAGGAAAAAGACCTTTAAAAAATCCATGGGTAAATTCCTCACCATTCCTTCCCCCACATCCTTTTTCACCTGTAATGACGATGGTTTCGACGAGACACAAAGCCCGGGAAAAAAGCCTCATATGCTGGAAATACTAGAATTTTGGATGGTCGTTGAAATTTCTCATGTGTAACGATAGTAATATAACAATAATAATACATGGTAGACAGAGAAGTTAACGATAGCCGCGACAAACATCTAAATTAAAAATTCATTCACTGACAAAAGTATTGAAAAACAACCACTTTTCGAGTTCTGGAACATGACACATACTTTAACTTTATGAAGTTTCTAGACGAGAAAGAGCTCAACAGCAGTTCTTCACTCAATATCCATTTATTGTCTTACACGTTTTGAAATTCCATGCCAAAGCATGTATACCTTTAAACGTTGCTAATGTTTGTCAGATGGGAAATGTTTTTATATGGGAGGCATAAATTCTCCGCCTCACACATTACTGCGAATAGGAGCCTAATGACATAGACCTACAACTAACAAAAGGTATGGGCAGTGTAGGTAAAACAGGAATGGTAATTGTATAGAATATACAGCAAACAGCGGGAACAATACCTGGTGAGGAGGTGTACAAACTTTTCTATAGTTTTATTGACTATGGAACCAGAAAAAACCCATCAGTAACAGCTACCCCCGATACCAAACTGTTCACATTAGCATCGTCTCACCTCTCACACACCTCGGCCATCTTTGCCATTTAGTAACATGTGCCCAACTACCAAACTGTTCACATCAACATCATTTTGGGAACTTATCGAATGGTGACAGAGTGACGGATGTGTATGTTAGTCTGTATTGTTACGTCGGTTGCTCAAGCTCTGCTTCTCGCTCATTGTGTTAGTGTATAATTTGTTAATAAATTTCGTTTAGGGGAAAAACGTATTATTTAGTATAGATGTCAGATTTTCTCTGTCGTATTACTTTGTGTCTGCTTAAATGTTTGTGGCAGTAATTTATTTTGACTTCTTTTTTGACGTGCCTTGCGGTCGTAAACTGGCCTAAGTTTTAGCTCTAGCAGTACGAGCAGCTAAAGTTATTGGAACCCAAGAATCGGATGCTCATGCTGAAAAAAAGAAGAAATGACAAAGCTGAAATAAAGCTGCCCTAAGTTAACATTCCCCCCCCCCCCACATCCCCTCACATTTCCATTTTTTACTGTTTTTAAATATGTTGGAAATTGATTCTATTCAAGAGACAGGTTCGATGGTAGAATTATGTAGTGATGGCTTTGTGAATTGCTCGTTTAAAGATATAAGATTTCGGATAGTAAATTTTTCGTTCAGAGTGGCCGCATCGGGAAACTAGCATGTATTTTTACTCCGCATTCCGTAACTGGCTAGAAAAAACTATACGAACACGCACGCAGTACAATGTATAATATTCAAACTTCTTTGAGTACAATATGTACAGTCGGGGACAAAAATCGCGATAACCGTCGCTTTTCTATTATCTTTCGTTCTGGACAAGACAACATCATGGGACAGCATAACTGGTAGGTAATATTAGAAAGTGCTACTTCCATTCAAACTCTCTTCTCAGTGTTACAAATCTTAGTTCCATGCATATCTAGCTAATCCTTTCCGTATCATCATATAATTGCCTTTTCTAGTGTGAGTCCACTGTTTATAAAGAAAAACTTCGACAACTATTAACTTTATGCTTAATGTGGACTAATTCTTCCAAAATCAGCGGATTTCATTGTTTTAGTAATTATTATGTCCAAAAATTGTGTATTTGTAATTATTTTAACTATAGTGCTCGAAATTCACCTCTTTGCACCTGTGATTTTTATTTTTGTGTTCTTTGGTTAAGTGCTGGTAATTGGAGGTCTATTATATACAGTGTATCACTTATCAGTTACGCTGTCTCGTGAGGTAGTTGGGTCCAGAACGAAGCATAACCGAAAGGCAAGGGGTCTCACGAATTCTGTCTCAGATTGTACCCTATGGTCCATTTAATTAATAACGATACGTTACAAATATTCCGCAGAAATATTTGAAGAAATGTTAGAGCTATATCTCAAAGCAAACATACTGAGAAACATTAAATCGGACAAAACTACACGAAAAATCACACACTTGTTGTACTTAAATTCATTTTACGTAAATTGTTTCAGGTACCCTACCTCAGGGCGGTTCCTTAAAATGGGTTGCGGCCGGGGTAGTGTAATTACCAAAGGATTATTTGGTCAGGAAATAACTATTAAACTAGGACGGTGAGCATGCACTATTATAGCAAACATCGAGAGCGGGGGGGAGGGGGGACGGAATTGTCCTGGGTAGCAGAACGCTGATAAACAGTCGAAATTGTTTTTTTGGCCGATCAGACATGAGGAAGATGACCGCACCTTTAAAACTCAGGAGTGCAAAAACTACCCCACCACTATGGCAATTATGGTGGAAGATGAAGTTTTATAACCCCGGTTAAGACTGGCTTCGTCACTATCACGCTCACGCCGTCTACGGAGAACATGAACTACTGAGCATCGTTGTCGGCTCCAACGGCCTCTGCTGTTGGAGGCCGACTTTCTTCGGCACTCGTTGAAGGCAGCCGTCATGCAATAGTAGACAGTGACAAGGTGGGCCATACAGTAGGAAATGGTTGGATAAGGGGAGGAAAATATGGGCGCTAG
This sequence comes from Vandiemenella viatica, assembly GCA_031002005.1. Taxonomy (NCBI): domain Eukaryota; kingdom Metazoa; phylum Arthropoda; class Insecta; order Orthoptera; family Morabidae; genus Vandiemenella; species Vandiemenella viatica. Next base: position 16,743 of record JARYHS010009139.1, on the reverse strand, counting down.
ATGGGGGAAAGCTTACTTGTTTACTTAAAACTTGTAGGCTTGCTTGTCAATCAAATTAAATGGCCATAATCAGTAAATCACTGGTCTTGAAAACACTCGTTCAGATATCCCCTTAAGCTATAATTGTTGTTTTTTTTAAAAATTTTACTTATTCGTTTGCGTAATTGTATATCAGTTTGTAAATAATTTAAAGTAAACCGAAATGAAACATTAACATGCAGTCTAAAGTCATTCCCCTTAAATGATCCTATGATGAAATTTACATCTAGACTCCACTTAGTCGTGACTCCTCTTGATCACGTCAGCCATACATATCCACTCGGCCCGAATAATCCTGGTGAGGTCACTACTGAGGTACTGTCCACTGCACAACTTGTCTAGCAACAATTAGTTTTGATGATTACATTTAGACTAAGATAAAATTTGGAAGTGTTGTAAGTTATTATTTCGCAGGTTTTATTCACCTGTTGATAATGTGGATTTTTCTAAACCTTTCATATTTTGGTACAGAGAGAAGCAGTAATTAAAGCGAAATCATCCATAATCAATGTTCATGCACTTTACAATACTTTTTATTCTATCTAGCCCCCGTCCCTGGCATTTTCACCATTTGATATCACTCTGGCCACTAAAAATGAGCTGTTCTGTAGAGACATGGACAAGCAAAGCCCCAAAAGCAAACATTTTATAAAATTTGAGAGTTATATTTTGGGGTTGTAAAAACCCTGACTCTGCCGTAATTCGTAGAAAGAAGATATCCTACAGACATATTACTGCAGATCTCAAAATAACTCTCGTAATTGGACATAAGACATAAAATAACAAAGGAATATAGTAAATTATCCTTGCTTCAATATAGGTTTTAGCGTTGAAAAGGTCATAACAGTGCATGCAGCCAAATGCCTCAGATTCACACTGCTTATGCACTGTGCCTGTTGTTTCAGGTGATGTGTGAAGCAGGTCCCTATCAGTCCGCCTTTAGGCCAGTGCTTCCTGCCGCAACTGTAGTCGACCTGGCTCACGTCCGCATCAACCCTACCTCAGGAGATGCAAGTATTCTCGAAGTAACGTAACATTCAGCTGTAGAGAAGATTTTAACAATATGTGTCACTCCTTTGCTCCCAACTTCCTCCAAACTGGTGTTACTGGAAATACGTAGAGAGAGTTTGGGCGAATGCTTAGTACTGTGTGTACATCGCTATTCTTCGTCTGATTATTGAGCCTTTTGCAGATGATGTCAGTAGGATGGGTTTGTACCACTTACGTATCAAGCCCTTCATTGCTATCTATATCGAATTGTTAAAGCACTGCTTTACAGCACACGTGAAGGTAAAGTGAGTCCAGGTTCTAATCTCTTGCCTGACGTTTAGGCCATAATGACAATGGATTTTTGTATTCACCGAGGCCGATGCTAGGATGGCAACCCATTTCTTACTCAGAAACTAAACGTTTCACGCAACAATACTATCCAAGCTACACGAAGCTTACCGGAGTCACGTGTCCTTAAGGACCACGACGGATACATAACGCAAAGAAAGTTTTATCCCACAAAAACAATTCTTGTAAAAATAGGCCAAGTCTCGTGTTCGTGCTGTGGCAAAAAGTTATGAGATCTTCCTCTGAGCCAAGTCTACACTTTTCAGTGTATATTCACTTCACTTTATGAAACAGATTAGTTTCTCTCGGTATCATAGATCTTTTATTTAGGATAAAAAATCTGATGACTTGGCCATTATGCATGTCATAATTTGGACTTAAATTGTGGGCATAATATATATATGGAAATCTTGGCCTTTACGTATTTATAAGTTTGTGTACGTTAACTAAAACATGGCATGCATAATGGCCAAGTCATCAGATTTTTTATCCTAAATAAACGATCTATGATACCGAGAGAAACTAATCTGTTTCATAAAGTGAAGTTAATATACACTGAAAAGTGTAGACTTGGCTCAGAGGAAGATCTCATAACTTTTTGCCACAGCACGAACACGAGACTTGGCATATTTTTACAAGAATTGTATTTGTGGGATCTCATTTCTTTTTGTAAGTTTATCGCTTATCCTGAATCGCCGCTCAAATGTAATGATTCCACTTGAAAATCGGTTAATAAGAAAATTTCAGATTTTATGACATAAATATACGTTTACCAACAATGCCCCAATCTCTGAAAACAATTGATGTGACCAGTAGCCGAGCAATACAGATTGCCGTTGGCTTAACTACCACCATAAATAAATTACTAGTAACTTCCAAACTAAGCATAAGACCAAAGTAAAATTTAAGATGTCACTTAAAATTGCTTATTTCTTTGCATTAAAAAATTCTCAGCCATGTAGCTTCATCGGGAGGAAAGCAACGAAGCCGCAAATATGTGCCAGAAGTTTTCATATTTGGGATTGTAATTAAATAAATACGGGAGAAAACTCCAATATTAGACTTTTCTCATGATATTGGGGTGAAATCATATATGTGTACCAAATTACTTGTTTCGGGGATGGCTGGAGGTACAGTGGGATTTTGATATCGGGGTGTCGTGGTCAAAATAAAATATAAAATTTCAATAACTTCAAGAATACGAAAGGCAAATAAGTAACATTTAACACATTAGTTGAACTTAGTAAGCTCACTCCACAATTGAAATCTGAAGTGTATAAATTTATTAGGGTAGGAAGCGATTTCGCGTTAGGGGTAGGTAAGGGGTAGATATATGGAAATTTACGAGTTTGTTGGTATGTGAGTAAAATTTTATCTGTGTAGCAAGTTTCAGCTCTCCACGGCTACGGGAAGTGCCTTAGAATTTTGATGATCATCAGTCAGTGAGTAAGTGAGTGACAAAAACGCTGTAGTTTGCATCCTAACAACAACCGAACTAAGACCAGTATCGAAATAAAATTGAGTACGTTTGCTAAGATTGCTGATATCTATGCACAACAGAAATTTGAGACGTAGCATGAATATGACCGAAGAAATTGAGGTTCAAAAATGGCCCGAATCGATTCGAGAAAAGGGTAGGCAGTGCCGCCGTTGACTTGACTTGTCGAGTGCACTGCCGTGCACTCAAATTATAAATGCGGAAGTAGGTCTCTGTCTTTTTGTTACGTTTTAACGACTTAGTGGATATACCAATAATGATGGAATGTGGCAAGGAAATAGTGTGTATCTGTAGGAAGGACACCGGAAATATTTTTTTGGTATGAATAACAGTTGTATCCACGAAATTTTTAGAACTTATCGAATGGTGACGTGTGTTAGTTTGTAATGATACATCGGTTGCTCAAGCTGTGCTTCTCGCGCGATTTGTTAGTCTATGATGTTTAGAGACAAATCGTATTATTTAATATAGAGCTCGATTTTCTCAGCACTGTACTATTATTTTGTGTCTGCTTGAAAGTTTCTGGCACCAGTTTATTTTGTCTTCTTTTTTGACATGCCTTGCGAGTGTAAACCTAGCCTAAGGTGTAGCTCTAGCAGAGCACGAGCAGCTAAAGTTATTAGAACCCAAGAATTGGATGCTCATGCTAAAGAAAGAAGAAAAAAAAAACATGCTGAATTAATGCTGCCATTAGTTAAACAACACCCCCCCCCCCACACACACACACATTTTCGAACCCCGCACTTCTTTTGTTTTTCTGTTTTTAAATATGTTGGAAATTAATTCTCTTCATGAGACAGGTTCGACGGTTTGAGCATACTGATTCATCCAGAACAAAGCAATTAACCTGCAAATATGTACCGGAACGTTTCATGTTTGGGTTTCCATTGAATAAATACAAGGAAAATCAGCAACATCATTACCAACAATGCCCCAAACTCTGCAAATAATTAATGTGCGTCGTAGCCTAGCAATGAGCATTGTCGCTGGTTTAACTACAACCTCAAATAAATAACAAGTAACTTCCAAACTAACCATAGGAACAAAGTAAAATTTAAAGATTTTGTTAAACTTGTTTGCCTCTATATGATATAGAAATGTCAGGTTTATAGCTTAATCCGGAGCAAAGTAATTAAGCCGCAAATATGTACCATAATTTTTCATGTTTGGGATTATAATTAAACTAGCTGATACCCGCGACTTCGTACGCGTGGATTAAGAATTTCTTTGCCAGAATTGAATATAGAAAGTTTTTGGTAAGGAAGGATAGGTGCCAAACAACACCGAGTCGGCATAATATGACAGGAAAGCCATCACTGTAACATTCTACCGTCGAACCTGTCTCTTGAAGAGAATCAATTCACAACATATTTAAAAACAAACGAAGGTGTTGGAATGAGGGGGAGGGGGTGTTAACTAAGGGCAGCTTTATTTCAGATTGGTCTTTTCTTCCTTCTTCTGCATGAGCATCCATTCTTCGGTTCTAATAACTTTAGCTGCTCGTTCTCTGCTAAAGCTACAACTTAGGCCAGTTTACGCCCGCAAGGCATGTCAAAAAAGCTGACAAAATAAACTGGTGTCAGAAACATTTAAGCAGACGCAAAGTAATAAGACAGAGAAAATCTATGTCTATACAAAATAATACGTTTTTTTCTATAAACGAAATTTATTAACAAATTATTCACTAAGATTATGCGCGAGATGCACACCTTGAGCAACCGACCTAACATTACAGACTAACACACACATCCGTCTCTCCGTCACCATTCCATAAGTTCTCAAAATTTCGTGACTACAACTGTTAATCATACCGAAAAGAAATGTCCTGTACCCTCCCTACAGATTTTCTTGTCAAATTCCGTCGATACCGGTATAGGCATTTAGTCGTCAAAACGTTACAAAAAGATAGAGACTTACTTCCGCATTTATAGTATTATTACTGCAGAACACACACACACTGACTGCGAATCACCCCTGAGCGGTCAATATAACATAAAAAAGTGTACACCTACAGCATTGCAAGACTACTTACATTTTTCCTCGCATTGCACCCCTAAATTTGTGATATCTACAGTTTAACATTCAATCCGAATAACCGACGGTCCAGGCGTGACTCTTACGATCAAAAACAATTTTTAAAAATCTTTGCATGCATTAGGATTTGATCCGGCGGTACAAAACATTAGTAAGCAAGCGCGTTAACCAACGGGCCACCAGCCCACAGTAGTGTATGGAACTACAGAATCTTCCACATCCTAAACGTCGGTCTATGTTCATTTCGGTAATTTTTCAAAATTACGTGACAGTATGACGAGAAATTGTTCAACCAAATATAGACAGTATTTTTCTCCATGTTTCAAAGGAAAAGTGTGCAAAGCTTCATCGAGATCGGATGAAAACTTTTGGATTTGTATGAAGAATTAACAAACAAATATTCATCTTTTTATATATAGATAAATACGGGTAAAAACTCCAATATCAGATTTTTCTTATGATTTAGGGATGAAACCATATATATGCACCAAATTACTTGTTTCTAGGATTACTGGAAGTACAGTGGAATTTTGAAGTCGGGGTGTTGTGCCGAAATAAAATTTTGAATTTCAATAACTTCAAAAGTAAGAAAAGGATAGAAGTATAACTAAACAATTTAGTTAAACATATTAAGCTCACTCTACGTGAAAATCTGAGCTTTATAAAGTAATTAGGGTAGAAAGCGATTTCACGTTAGGGGTAGGTACATGAAAATTTACGAGTTTCAGACTTTTCTTATAATATGTGGTGAAAATTTTATCTGTATTCAGCTTTCTACGGCTACTGGAAGTGCCTTAGAATTTTGATGATCATCAGTCATTGAGTGAGTGAGTGACAAAATCTCTGAAGTTTGCATCCGAATAACCTACGAACTAAGAACAGTAACATAATAAAATTAAGTACGTTTGCTAAGATTGCTGATATCTATGCATTACAGAAATTTGAGACATGTAGCATAAAGACGACCGAAGAAATTGAGGTTCAAAAATGGCCCGAATCGCTTCGAGAAAAGGGTAGACAGTGCCGCCTTTGACTCGACTTGGCGGTGCACTGCCGTGCACCCAAATAATCTGACTTTGAGATAACATAGTTATCTGGGATTTTTATTTCATTGTTTGCAACAAAATAAGAATTAACGGTACCATAAATATAGCTGATCACATTATTATTCAAAATTTGCCCAATGCCATTTGGGTTTCATTTCAATTCAACGAATGTAACAACAGCCATTCATACGGGATAGGATGGGGGCAAGGAAAGAGAAGGTATTCGGTTATGTCACTTTCAAAAAACTATACCTTGGAGTGATTTTGGAAAACATGTTATCTGGATGACTGGACTGAGATTCGAACCCGCGTCTTCTAGAATGCCAGGCCAGAGTTTTATCACTCACCCACCACGCTCGGTTTCACACTTTAGTATACGCCATAGCATTCAGTGTAATAATGGTACTGATATTTATTCATGGAGACCAGTTTACTACTTTGACCCTCTCTGATGCAATGATCACTCAAATATAATGTTCATTCAGTACTCTGAACAGTTGTTTTTAGAGCTTCAGTGGGAATTTCTAGCTTGCAGATTGCCCTCGTTTCTTTCAGACATTGAGTAGTCGGCCTCCAGACGATAATGACGACGACGAGACTCTGGTGGACATTGAGAGCACCGAGGACGAGCCTGCTCCAGCTCCAGCAAATCCAGTCACTCACCATCCAACCGCCGTCAACAGGAAGCTCAGGCCCACAAAGGTAGGCACGAGTTGGCGCTGCACAAAAAGTTTTTGGAAGGAATCGAATTATCATTTACTAGGTACTTTCTTTCATAAATATCCCGTGATCTAGTCAACTAAATCCACTTTGCAATATTTTATGTGAAAGATCATCTGCAAGCAGTTTTTTCTGTACATTGCAATAGAGAATTTTCCAGTGACTGATTCAACATCGATATCAAACACTAATACACATATAAGGTTGAGATAAGTAAAGCAGATTGTAATGTCTTCCTTATTCCGTTCATAAAATATTGTTTGTCCGGACATTACTGGGCGGTTTCTGTGGTCTAAAAGCCAGTCAGGGTGGGCGCCAGGTTTTCGGCAGAGTTTCCTATACTAAAGGAAAGCGCCTGTCGAAACCATAAACAAAAGCTGACCACAGATTCCACACTACAAGCTATAATTGATTCAATGACTTAGGGATGGAGGGTGATTAAAAAAACAGAGTTTACAATAGAACATTTGAGTTGCTTTTACTCACAAAGTGGTCAGTGTATATTAAGGCACATACAACAACGTTTTGTGGATTTAAAAGTTTCAGCATGAGACTTGTCTCAGGGGTTTTCTAGGCTGAACGGGTTTGCAAATGTCTCTTCCTTTCTTGGTGTGTATTTACCCGGGACGGCGCGGCGTGATGACGGAGGTGGACCGCATGTGAGCGGCGGCTGCGGCGACGGCGGCTGCGGCGACGGCGGTGGCGGTGGCGGCGGTGGCAGCGGCGGCTAATCCTCCCTCACCCCCGGTCCTTCTTGCCCAAAGTCCAGTCGTAATCCCCGGTCCCTGCGTCGGTCCTCCACCCCCGCATCTTCTCCATCTCTCCAGCCAATCGGAACCAAAAACGCTCAGCCACTCGCCGATTGGTGGGCGCCCTCGCAATAAACAAATAAAACAGGGACGGAAATCAGATCACATGTGTCGTCACATGTGCTGGCAGTTTCTTGCGTAGGTCCACACCCACGTTTTTTTTCTTTGGTCTCCTCCCGCTTTCTGTTTGAGCACAACACATCTCACCCCACAGAAGCTGCCCCCAGGGGTCTCGCCAAAAACAACACAGACTATATGCCCGGCTACCTGCCTCACAGGACGTTCAGGACATTACAACTACCCCTTCTCCCCGTGATTTCAAATCGTTCTTTGGAATGATTTGAAATCCTTGCTCCTTCATCCACCCGTTTATGGCCTGGTACTACACACTGTTCTTCACTGACCATTTAATCTTTAATTTAATTTACAACCATTACTCTGTCTTCAAACAACCTCCACGAATGTTACTTAGCCAAAGCTTGACTTATGAGGAACGCTTTCTATTATTTAAAATTTTGTGGACACACAACAAACAGAGCCAGCATACATCCAGAAACATTTTTTTATATGCACAAGTCTTAGAAATCTAACATAGTCAACTTTCAGTTTGATATTACAATATATATATATATATATTTCTATCACGAACATAGCGTAAGACATCATCACACAATGTGACATCTCCACAACTGTTTACACTGACAATCCTACTCATCAATTGAGGCACTTGACAATGAAACTTCCAAAACACTATTCGTGCCTTCAAGAACAAGTATCAAACTGAAGCTAAACTCCCTGTGACGGGAGCATCTCCGTGAGGTAATTTTTACCCCAAATAGTAATTGGAAATATAAACACTAATGCTACCAATTAATCAAACCTTTTTTTTTTTAAACCTTCTATTTTCTTATTATTATTAAATCTTAGTACACAATGCTTTCTGCACAACAATATTACCATGTTCCTTTTTAAAACTGCTTCTCCAGCTCTCGGGCAATCAAAATTTTCTAGCGTTAACTGTTCAGAGATACTAAAATTTAATCCCTCCTTATTTCCATATTTACGAATTAACAATACATAGCTAACAATGTTTGCATTGAACACTAATACAATTCTTCCTAAGACACAAAATCAAATGGTATACTAAATGCTAATGCTTACATCATTTCATTATTACCTTTCTACAGTTTTTTTTTTAATATTATTATTATTATTATCTCTTACAAGCGGTGACAGACAATCCAGTGCCCTCATTACCACATCGTGTACACTCCTTATCCCCTAGCCTTCTCAGCCAACCATTCCTTAGTTTGAACCTACTGAATGCACTATCCTATTATTGACCGCCACAGTACCCTACGTCGTGTGTCATGCGTTCCGCTGGCCGTCCATCTGGTGTGAGTAAACAACACAGCAGGCAGAAATGCCTGGCGCCGGGGGGTGGCTGGGTGAACGCCCTACTTCCCGCGGTTCTGGAGTCAGTCACACACACACAAAGATCCTGCACTCCCGAGGCCGAGCGTCCCCAGACCTAGCTGCAAAACTCAGGTCAAATAGTTCTGGTCCCAAATGTGCCCGTCTAATTAACTACGCAGCTTCGGTTTCAAATACGACCGAGCAATCGGCTATGTTAGCGCTTCCCCCGTCTATCAATTCAACCCTTGGAATGCCACGATATTGTTCATTTGTCCTTTCAGAGGTTCGAACATGAACTTACCTCTAACACAAAGTCTTCCAAAAACTCACAACCTTATTTACCTAGCATAGAAAAGAGCTCTAATTCGACAATATATGCAAGAAAACTACCTATAAAGTACACATTGTCTGTGTAAAATTAATACTAATGAGTTTATACAGAATGTCCTCACCGCACTACCATAGTACATTACGTTGCTTTGAAAGCAAAACGTACAACTGTCCTCGGACAGTTCGAGCGGGAAACCCTCAATTATGCACGGTGCCCAAATGGCACTCGAATTTGTCCTACGCCTTCCTCATCGACTATCCTTGATTGTACTGCCGGAGACTCCGGGAATTGTAAATCCCCACCTCAGCTTCGCCGTCTACCAGCAAAAACGCATTTGTGGCCACTGGTTTTAAAATGCGATTGGGTCCTTTGAAGAGATGGAAGAATTTGGCAATTTTCTTCTTCAAAGCGTCCGACTGCGAAACACAGCGAACCAATACCAGATCGCCTGCGTTGAAAACGTGAGGTTTTTTTCCGTCCTTCCTCGCCTGCCTTCTATTTGCCTTCTCCAAGAGGAATTCCCTCGCTCGCACCACCCTCACATCCCGGTCAATGTTTACCACTGGTTCTGGGCAACCTACCAGACGGTCAACCAGCGTTTCGGTGGGCGTCCCGAAGTGCAGCTCCACTGGCCGGTATCCCGTGCTGCAGTGAATACAGTGGTTGAAAAAATCTTGTATCATGGGCAGATGCTTTACCCATCCGGCATGATTATCTCCAACCAACATCCTAAGATAGGCCCCTAGCTGGCGATTGTATCTTTCCACATTATTACTCTGTGGGTTCCTAATCGAGCTGAAAATCGCCTTTATTCCTGCCTGGGCCAGTCCATCCCGCCATCTTTTGCTTGTGAAGATGGTGGCGTGGTCACTAAGCAGACGACTCGGCCGTCCGCTTTCCGGCACGTACTTGTCCAGAATGATGCGGAGGCATTGCTTCGTCGTAGTGAAATTCGTCGCATACAGGTGGACCATCTTGGTAAAGGCATCGACAACCACCAGTACAAATTGTCGGCCATACCTTCCCCGTGGGAGCGCTCCAAAAAAATCAAGGCACGCCAACTCATTTGGAGCACTAGGAGTAATGGGAGTGAGTTCCCCAACATAACTCCTATTCGGGGGTTTTACTCTCTAGCACAAATCGCATCCCCTGACAGTCTTAGCTACCCCCATCTTGAGCGAGGTAACATACCATTCCCGGCGGAGCATTTGAAACGTCCTTTCGGTGCCCTGATGACCGAAGTGCTCATGGTACATGCGTACTATTTCCCCCGCCATAGTTTGTGGCATCCACACTAGCCAGTTTTCTATCTCGGGGTCCAGGCGGAAACACACTCCCTCGTGGATTTGGCACATTACCGCTAAGTTGCAGACTCTTTGGTCTTCCCCGTTTCCTCCACGCTCAACGAATTGTCTCATCCTCCCTATTTCTTCATCCCCGCGTTGTTCCGTAATAAGTCGGTTGCGAAACTCGATGGGATCGACGCCAGCAATCACCCTGGCAGCCGCAACCATGATCTCATGCCCTTTCGCCACATGGCCGCCGGACGGGACGAGGTCTTTCGGAAAACGGCTCAGAGAGTCAGCCATCTTATTTTCAACCCCCTTGCAGTAGGACACTTGGAGGTCATATTCCTGCAATTGCAGAGCCCAACGGGTGACCCGACTAGAGGTGAATTTTGACTTCATGAGAAAGGTCAAGGCTTGGTGGTCCGTTCTCAAAAATGTTTTGCTGCCTAGCAGATACGGTCTAAACTTTGTGACACCAAACACCAGAGACAACATGTCAATTTCCGTCGTTTGGTAATTCCGTTCTGGCCCTCTCAGCGTGCGGCTGGCCGTTGCCACAACCTGTAGCTCTCCATCATCTGCTTGCTGTCGCAAAACAGCTCCGACACCCCTACCACTGGCATCACAATTAAGAAAAAATGGCCTTTCGTAGTTTGGGTGAGCGAGGGTCACCTTATTTCGGAAGGCTTTCTTTAATCGTGTGAAGGCTTCTTGTTGCTCCTCCCCCCATTTCCAGCGAGTGCCCTTCCTGAGGAGGTAATACAGTGGCTCATTTAGGTCTGCAAAACCCTCTATGCCGTTCTTGAAATAGCCACAAATCCCCAGAAACTGCCTCACCTGTTTCACAGTCACGGGAGTCGGAAAACGCAAAATCTCTTCCACATTTTCCGGGGCGGTTTCAATCCCTTCCGGCGTAATCCGAAACCCCAGGAAGCTGACCTCTCGCGCACACAGATTGGACTTGTCAGGCCGCAGCGTCATCCCACGCTTGGCCAAAACCCCAAAGAGCGTATCCAGGTGCGACATGTGTTGCTCGTATGTGTCCGAAAATACGAGGACATCGTCCACATACACGGCACAAAATTCCTTTACTTCCGCCGGAAGCACTTCATTCATAGCCCGCACGAATGCACTCGCTGAATCCCGCACCCCAAATGCCACTCTTCGGAACACATACTGAGAACCCTCAAATAGAAAGGCCGTGAATGGCCTACACTTTTCGTGCAGCTCCACTTGATGGTATCCAGCGGTTACATCAATGGTGGAAAGCCACCTTCTTCCATGGAACTTACTGACGAGATCAGCGATAGGTTCCGGGCGCTCCGCGTCGCCTATTATTCGCTCGTTCAGCTTCCGCGCGTCAAGACAGACACGGGCGGTTCCATCCCGTTTGACTGCTACCGCTATAGGGTTAACAAATGGTGAAGGGGCTTTGTCAATTATGCCATGATTCAGCATCATCCGCAGCACGCTTCTCACAGCTTCTCGATGTTTCATCGGAACCGGGTAGCTGTGCGCTTGAAAGGGACTATTCTCTTTGACGTGGAACTCGTGCGTAATTCCAACAATTTTTCCGGGGCGGTAGGAAAATACAGCAAGATTTTTGCGAAGCATTTTTTTCAAGGCGCCCAATTTCGCGACGTCAAGGGTATCGTTGCGCTTAGCATTCCGCTCCAGTTCGCATAACACCTCATTCCTTTCGTCTCGAGTAGCGCACACATCGGCAACACTGCCGCGTCGCTCTCCTGCGGGGGGGCGACCTTGCACTCGCCGGCTCCCCTACCTCGATCCTTCGCAGACCATAGCTGTCGCTGCTCGCGTCCCACTGTAATTTCTCTGCTGTCAGCCCAGAGATAGTGTTGGTTTCCCAACTAATGACAGCTCTCTTTTCGCTCAAAACATCCGCTCCAACAATGACACCAATGCTAAGCCCTGGGACGACATATGCTAGTATTTCTAATATCTCCTCTCCGAACGTAACGTTCAAAAGAATCTGCCTATTTACTGTCTTCATTTTTTGTCCAAACGCTGGAACCAGCGATAATTTTTCACCCTTTAAGAACTTTATGTCGACACCTGATTCTAGGACTTGTTTCACCACTCTCTCTGCGACAACTGTGAGAGCGCTCCCGCTATCTATGAGAGCTGTCACCTCATTCTGGTGAATACGCGCAGTTATGACGGGGCAACAACCTATTCTTCCGTTACGTTGCAGCGTCGGGGGGTCAGTATCCTCCAGGTTATTTAAACCGTCTTTCCAAATGCCCAGGTCGTCTTCGCTCGCACTACAGTCATCGCTTCCTGAAGGAACCCTTGTCCTTTCTCATGCCTGCCCGCCAGCACTTTGCGGAGTCTGAGCGGCCCCACCCTCCACGGCGTGGCCGTTGACCTTCGCCGCGGGGGCCGGAGGCGCTTCCCTTTGTGCCGTTAAGGCGTTGACACCTGACTCATGCTGTGGCGGTGCGTGGTTTCCGGAAGACCTGGTCGCTTCGAAGCGCCGGTCATTGCCCGCATTCCCGCGGTTCCGGTTCCCATTCCACCGCGGCTTACCTTGATTGCCCCCCGACCTTCCCGTCTGCACAAAACCTTCATTCTCGGGCTTGGCGTGGTCGTACGTCTGCACATAGCCAGGGCGCTCCTCTCCTTCTTCCACCATCCTTATGGTCGCGACGAACTGTTTGAAAGTAGTTATCACCGCGGGGTTTAGCAACAGCTGCACTGGCTGCGAGAAATGAGACCTCAGAGCACCACAGAGCTCACTTTCATCCATCGGCTGATCCAGAAACCGGGACTGCTTCGCGAGTCTCTCGGCATACGTAGCCACAGACTCGTCCTGGTTAGAGTGACAGCGTCCCTGGTACAACCTTCGCCTCAGATTGCTCTGCGCCGCCCGTCCCCAGAAAACCTCCAAGAACATAGCTCTGAACTCCTCATACTCCGACTCGTCATTAAAATTAGTGTCGATTTTCACTTCCAAGATCCCTTGCGCCTCGCGAACATTCGCGCAGTCTGCTCTCGTTTCGGCGACACTCTTGTCGACACCGCTAATCAGCTCCCCAAGCTGTGTCATCTTCTCACCGTGAGCCACTTCCATTTCCACGATTCGCATTTCTAGCAAGTTCGTCCGTGTTTTCGTTTCTTCGGTTACTTCCGATACGCGTCTCTGCGCGTCCAACACCTGCTCCTTGGTACGGTCAACAGCACTGCTTAACGTTTTCTGCGCCATTTGCAGCGATTGCACCGACTCCTTAATTTCGCCTACCCTTTTTTCCATCGCGACCGTCAATTCCTCCCTGAGCACCGACAATTGTTCATTGGTTTTCCTATGTTGTTCATTTGTGTTTCTCTGTTGTTCACAAACCATGCTCAAACTTTCAGTTATGGATGTTAACCTTTCGGGATGTTAACCTTTCGTTAACCTTTCGTAAATGGGCCCCATCAGCTGTTGCATAAACTGCAAGATATTCTGAGGCATCATAATTTCGCTAGTCTGGTTTTGCGACAGCGGCACGAAATGATCGTTAGTTTCTGAAATTGGAAGATAACTAGCAGTGCCTTCCCCAGTGGCCGTCTCCTGAATGCTTCGATCAACATTTCCAACCACGGCGCTATCAATTAAATGACCACGATTTCCCTCCATTGCGGATTCTTTTGGCTCTGACGGACTGTGACTTTGTGCCATCCCGGTAGATTTTCCGGATCTCAGTTTCATCCACTCAAAAGCACCCAAAAATTTAGAAACTTGCAAAAAAACAAAAAAAAAATGTCGCTACACTTATCCTCCCACAATTCAATATTTATGATGGTAAATCCGCGTGAACATTCGACAAATTCTTAAACGCACAATTCTTGATGGAACGAACGCTCAATTCATTAACTATTACAGACTCAATTGCGCAAAACATAGAGGCTCGCGGCATGAAATAAAAAAAAAAAACACGTAAAGCAAGAACAATTTACCAAAACAATAATTGTCACAGAGGATAGCCACAGGACAAACAAAATATTTTCGACGCTGAGATGCTGTGAAGGTCTGACATTTTAAGAGAATGTATTCTCAAACTGGTTTCAAAACATTTCCCAACGATGCAATCACCATCCAAAACCAAAAACCAATTAATAATACAAGGACAACTCGACCAGAAACAACCACCATCATTTTAGAGTTCAACAAACACTAAAGACACATCTTCCTTCAACATTGACAAACAATTTATCCAACAGACCAACGTACAAATATCATATTCTGCACCAGCGACCCGTTCAATTTAAAGCTGGAATGAATACATATTATCTACTAGCATGTCATAAACATGTCATATTATACACAAAACTTTTCTGCATGCTGGCACGGTTTTCCACTGAAATGAGCATTCAAAATTTAAATATTAAAATGGAAAAGACACTCTGCAAACGTTCATATCGTTAGCCCCACAGCTTGGGTAAGCCAAATGTAATGTCTTCCTTATTCCGTTCATAAAATATTGTTTGTCCGGACATTACTGGGCGGTTTCTGTGGTCTAAAAAACAGTCAGGGTGGGCGCCAGGTTTTCGGCAGAGTTTCCTATACTAAAGGAAAGCGCCTGTCGAAACCATAAACAAAAGCTGACCACAGATTCCACACTACAAGCAATAATTGATTCAATGACTTAGGGATGGAGGGTGATTGAAAAAAAACAGAGTTTACAATAGAACATTTGAGTTGCTTTTACTCACAAAGTGGTCAGTGTATATTAAGGCACATACAACAACGTTTTGTGGATTTAAAAGTTTCAGCATGAGACTTGTCTCAGGGGTTTTCTAGGCTGAACGGGTTTGCAAATGTCTCTTCCTTTCTTGGTGTGTATTTACCCGGGACGGCGCGGCGTGATGAGGGAGGTGGACCGCATGTGAGCGGCGGCTGCGGCGACGGCGGCGGCGGTGGCGGTGGCGGCGGTGGCAGCGGCGGCTAATCCTCCCTCACCCCCGGTCCTTCTTGCCCGAAGTCGTCAGTCGTAATCCCCGTGTCCCTGCGTCGGTCCTCCACCCCCGCATCTTCTCCATCTCTCCAGCCAATCGGAACCAAAAACGCTCAGCCACTCGCCGATTGGTGGGCGCCCTCGCAATAAACAAATAAAACAAGACGGAAATCAGATCACATGTGTCGTCACATGTGCTGGCAGTTTCTTGCGTAGGTCCACACCCACGTTTTTTTCTTTGGTCTCCTCCCGCTTTCTGTTTGAGCACAACACATCTCACCCCACAGAAGCTGCCCCCAGGGGTCTCGCCAAAAACAACACAGACCATATGCCCGGCTACCTGCCTCACAGGACGTTCAGGACATTACAAGATGTAATGTGCACCTTTCTATTTCAAGTTTTTGGTTCACTGTTTTCAGGTAGGTAGCGTTATAAGGTCTCATGTACGTAACATTGCTTTTTTTTCATGGTTGGAGCGAATTTTCCACTCGCGTTGATCGATTCGGAAACACGCAAGAGGCAATGCTTTCCAAAATCAACATCCCTTAGCTGCAGCCACAGAGTTGAATATTCACTTTCATTCGCACCTGATTTAGAGAAGAGATCAGACTTTTTTTACCTTCACCATTCGTTTCATTCTAGGTAGTACGCTTTAGTAAAAATAAACTATCAGAGAATAGCTATCAATTTGATCAGTCGTTGTTTCTCAGTTTCTTTATATAAATAAGGTATTTTATGCTGAACAACTATTTTTGAGTAGAACACAAAACTCTTATTCCGATCCTCGTGGACTCCTTAGCCCATAAATTCGGTATTAGACTGGGTAGCAGGAATAGAAGGACTCAACAAACAAGACGCAAGAGCAGAAGAGATATAGTGCGCCAGTAGGAGCAGCAATGACATAGTCTAGAATGTTCTCTGTACATTAGCCATTACCGTTTAAATACTCATGCAGACTTCCTAGGAATCAAGATCAATATGCCACAGTTTATGTTATTTTGTTGAGAAAGTTTCTAAAATTATGCGATGTTCACAGTGGAACACATTCTCAGAACAATTTTGATGTAATGGCTGTCTTGATATTTACATAATAGACGATGCAGTAAACAGAAGCGTCAATATGAAGAGTCGAAATCCTTTGAGTTTAAAAAGGTTGATGCAATAGGATTTTAACAGAAAATAGTACACCAACTCATTTATTTTACGACTTCTTGTATAAGACGTAAAGAAAGTTGTGTTACATTACAAACATATTCTGCAGTCAC
>JARYHS010009138.1:0-12064 GCA_031002005.1 Vandiemenella viatica | reverse complement strand
CCAACGGAAGGTATTTCGACGCAAGGGAAGTCGGAGAATTTGATTCTCGCACGCAGCTCTAGCGGGTCGAACTGTTTGCACGAACATGTTGCCGATGGGAAGCTCACTTTCTCCACTAAGTACTCGAGCAGGAACAGCTGCTCAAGGAGACGATCACCGCGCAACATCTCGACCTTATTAAAAAGCAGCTACCAAAAATAAAGACTAACGCATACACCTAACAGAATACAGGATTTAATCACACATAAAACGCTGAAGACATTAATTGATCAACATAATACAGAATTTTTCGCCAAAATATAAGGGTGGGGTAATTGGTAATTACGATGCAATTTCACATGATTTTGCTGACTTTTACGCTGAGAATTTTGTTATCTGCACATGTTCACCCTGTTATAATTTTGACTGTAATGGAAACATGGAAACTACACAAGCAATTTTTTTATCTTTTCATGATATCTCTGTTAATTGTTAATGTTATCGTTGACGTTCGGAAGGCTTATTACAGTGGCCAAATGAATAAATTAATTTAACGTAATTGTAATTGAGCAAATATACCTGCATCAACTACCCCTATAGGGTCAAGCTATCATCAAGATACGATGACTGCATTTTTACGCGTGTTTTAGTCCAGTTGTAGTTCATACTGAAAGTGTATAATGAAATTCATTTTGACAATTTATGCTACGATATTTAGGGATCCTAGTAAACATAATGTTGCTACTACTCCAAATGAAGTTCCGATGCTTTTAATATGTTAAAGACATGTCCATATCGTTTGATTTTGTAACGATAATATTAACGGAGTTTATAGTGGGTCGGTTGAAATGCAGCCTGGACCATAATGCTCTTGTTACAGCATAAGTCAGGAGGGATTTAGTTATTATTACTTATTAGCAATAAATAAACTGCTTTTATAAGCGACGTGTATCGCTATGTAAATTAATAACCCCTACGCACTAATTTTCCCATTTCATGACTTTTTTAATCTTAAATTCTTTGATTAAAATATCATACCAAGCCACTTTTGCCATTTATTAACTTTAGCACATATGATGACTGGGAAACCGAGACTAGGTAACTAAAACTTCTTAATCTAAAGATGTATAGGACACTTTTTACTCTGTCACGATATGTTTTCTCAAATTCAGATGATACTTCATACTATACTAATTACTTCAATCGTTTGATAACAACAGGTTCTGCACTACTGTTTCTGAAAATTGCAACACCAAAAAGGAGATATGTGATTACAATGAAGTTTATTACACAGATGAGGGACATGACGACACACAACTACACATGCACGTTGACCGTGAGAATTCAGTATGATGTGAAGCCGCCACTTGCTGCAATTAGGGTTGTAACGAAGGTCATCTTTGCGGATGCGGATGTTCTGTGAATGACATCTGTGGACGCGGATGTTTTGCGGAAGCAGAAGTGGAAAAATCAATGTATAATTATTTAGATTTTAATATTTTATCAAAAATAAACTTGAAATGAAAAGTATATTTTTATCCCAGATTCTACATTTTTCATAAGTAAGATCTATTCCCATATAATGCTCCCATATTTTTGCCTTATATTTCAATAATAAAAAACTTGTGATAGTTTCACAAGGAAGGCACAAGTACAGTAGAGTCAAGGTGGGAAGAGTTCAAGGAGATAATAAAAAGGGGGAAGAAAAATTTATTCCAAAGCAAAAATAAAGAGAAGTAGAGAACCTATGTACTATAATAGGGAAGTGAGGAGGTTAAAGAGGTTGGTAAGAAAAGAACATAACAGAGTTAAGAGACAGCAGGGTAGTAGGGAATATTTAAAACAACTAAACAAGGACTTAATAACAGCAAAGAAAATGGCTAAAGATGGGTTTATGAAGAGTATTGTCAGTGCAGGGGACCATTGACTGATGCATCTAGAAATTTCTATGGCTATATCAGGAAACTGAGGGGAAGAGGGGTGTAGAGACACTTATAGATAAGGATGGAGAAGAAGTTACTGACGATTTGAAAAAGGCAGAGATTTTAAGTAACTGGTTCAGTGAAAGCATTAGGGACAATGAATCAGAAACAGGAGGGTCTAATTCGGAGAACGAGCTTAACAACACAATTAGAAATGACGATAGTAAAAAATTTGATATCCATCCTGAGGAAATCATGAAGGAAATAAGAAAGCTGAAAAAACATAAAGGGGCTGGTGAAGATAATATTACTACAGATATCTTAAAGATAGCCGGATGTGACATTGTACCTTATCTTGAAATATTATTTAAATTGAGTCTAGACACTTGCTGCTTACCACAGGACTGGAAAAGTGCAATAGTAGTACCGGTACATAAGGGAGGGGTGAGAAATAGAGTTGAGAATTACAGGCCAATCAGTTTGACATCAGTGGTAGGTAAATTAATGGAAAGATTGATATGCAAC
Source organism: Vandiemenella viatica (assembly GCA_031002005.1). Lineage (NCBI taxonomy): Eukaryota > Metazoa > Arthropoda > Insecta > Orthoptera > Morabidae > Vandiemenella > Vandiemenella viatica. Next base: position 9,638 of record JARYHS010009138.1, on the reverse strand, counting down.
CACATCAGAAATATATGTGAGGAACGTAATTGGTTTTCAAGCAGGCAACATGGTTTCAGGCAAGGATATTCATGCGAATCTCAGTTGGTGGGATATATGCAAGATATTTCAGATGAAATGGACAAGGGAGGCCAAATTGATAGTGTAGCACTAGATCTGTCTAAGGCGTTTGACAGAGTAAGCCATAAAATGGTAGTAAATAAGGTAAAAACCATTGGAGTGGATAAGTGATTTGCTGGGTAGAAGAATTTTTAAAAGGTAGAAAACAGAAAGTTAGGGTAGGAAATGTAGTATCAAAAGAAGTGGAAGTAAAAATGGGTGTGCCACAGGGTAGTATTGGGACCATTGCTATTCATTATTCTAATGAATAATTGTGTTGATTGTTTACTATCTGAAATTAGATTGTTTGCAGATGACATAATGCTGTATAAAAATCAAAACGATAGAGGATTGTAAACAGTTGCAGGGTGATCTGGACAGGATATCTAATTGGGTTGGTAAACATGGATGAAGATAAATGCAAAGAAGAGTCAGCTTATTAGATACACAAATAAAAAACAAAAGGTTAATTATGAATATAAGGTGGGGAAAGAATTGCTTGCTGAAGACTTGAAATGCAAATATCTTGGAATTACTTTGATAACAAACTTAACTGGGCAGGACACATAGGACAGGTGGTAGGAAAAGGTTTCAGAATTCTGCACTTGTTGGAGAGAGTTGATGAGGGGATGTACGAGAGAAGTCAAGGAATTGGGTTACAAAACTTTGGTCAGACCATTGCTCGAATATGGTAGTGTAGTATGGGACCCTCATTTTACGTATCAAATACAGGAGTTGGAGAGGGTGCAAAGAAGGGCTGCTAGATTTGTTTCTGGAAATTATCGCAGAATGCAATCAGTGACGGATATGATAAAGGAGCTGGAATGGGATTCATTGCAAGACAGGAGGAGGATGAGGAGGGTCATGGGAGTGTACAGGGCATATACTGGTGATGAGGCATGGAAAGATATTGCAATAGGTATGAAAAGTAGTGCATGGAAGGGAAAAGATGACCATGACCACAAGCTGGCACTCGATTTCAGGCACAAGGTGTGGGAAGATTCTCTTTTTAGGTAAGGTCAGGGATTGGATGATTTACCAAGAGAAATGATGAATAATTTACCGAAAACGTTGAAAGAATTTAAAGACAAAATATATAGAGGGCAAATGTAGGGGGCTGCAGGATAGGGAGAAGATGGGGTGCAGGGTAAATTGCCACCGGAGCCTGTGCTCCATTGTAATTAAATCATTTTTTTTAAAAATATTTATAAAACTACGCAAGCGTAAAAAAAAAGTCATATGAACCTTGCGAGTTCGCGGGTCGACTAATAAAGCGTCAAGCACAAGGCCACGCCCAGGAGCGTAGCTACTATGGGGCTAGGCGGTGCAGTGCACCGGGGCCCCTACGCTCAGTGGGCCCCAAGCGCAGTTGAGAGAGCCCACGAGCCTTCATGGCAAACTGGTAACCTTTTTTTTTTAGCTCTACAGTCGTCTAAGGGGGCCCCAGGAAACCCCTCACTAAGGGCTCACACTGCTGAGTGGGGCCCCCAACCATTGCTCAGGGGCCCCTAAGCACAACTCAAGGGCCCCCATCCTCAGCTCAGGGGGCCCATACTTGCAACACAAAGAAAAAAAATAAGGTCGCCTGAGGGCCCAAAATAATTTTCTTTGCACCGGGGCCCTTGTTGACCTAGCTACGCCACTGGCCACGCCAACGTACATCTCCTTGCCCGCCACCCACCTTTCCACCGCTCTAGCGGCCCATCACAGTTCAGCTTACCGAGCGTGGTGGGTGAACGGTAAACTTTCTGGCCTCGCATTCGGGAGGGTTCGAATCCCCGTCCGGGCATCCAGATTTGGGTTTTCCATGGCTTCCCTTTATCACTCCAGGCGAATGCCTGGATGCTTCCTTAAAAAAAAAGACCATGGCCGAATTCCTTCCCATTCCTTGTCCTCCATCCCATCCCGCCTCTAATGACCACGCTGTCAACAAGGCGTAAAGCCCAAGCAAAAAAAAAAAAAACAGTCCAGCTTGTAGGAGCTACAATGATTCGATTTTCTGATAAGGTATGGGCCTTAAAAGGGGTTACAGGACTACATGTATCATCATGGTTCTCCTGGTGGAGCCGCATTGATTTATTAAAACCTAACGTTTCTGCCATCAAGCTGTGGCCTCCTTCAGAGGGGATGGCAAAAACGTTAGGTTTTAATAAATCGACGCTGCTCCAACCGAGAATCAAGATGATACACACAGTGACCGCGTAAGCTTTCGTAATCATAAGACTAAAGGCCCGGTCAAACAGAACGCGGGCAGCCCGCGCGGTCTCTGTGGTACACATTATTGCATCAGCCTAATCAAACAGAGCGCGACCTACCTTGCGGCTGAAGCCTAGTCCGCGGAGGGCGGCGGGCAGGTTGTGAATTCCACAGTCTGCGGCGAGCAATGGTGGACGAGTCAGAAAGTCTCATTCAGTGCGTTCGAGTATGTTCATTTTTATAAGAATCTCGGCATTCCCGAGTACAAAAACATACCAAGAAAGCAAAAACGTGGAATGAAATAGCTGAGAAGCTCAACCAGACAAGAAAGTATAGATTTATTTATTTTATACAGCATCTTTTATTTTCCATAACCCATAGATGCAATAATCTTATATATATATATAAAATAGACGTGTTTTTCCTATATTTCACTTTTCAGCCACCACTACCTAGCACAGATCACTGATGTTTGTGGGTGGAAGTAGCATGGAGTTTCCTGTCGTGCACAACGTTGGCCGAATGCCGATAGCTGTGGGGATGTGGGAGATATAATGATTAAAGTTGGTCAGTGCAGGGCGTTTTCATATTTCGACCAAAAATTCGTATCTCCGTATACTTCTCTTTCCTGCCACAACTACATAACATAGACCTTTGGTGTTTGTGTGTGGTAGTAGAATCGTCTTTCCTGTCGTGCACTATGGTTGTTAGATGTCGGTAGCTATGGGGGTGTGGGAGGGGGGTTGAAAGTGGTCGACCTGTGGCAATTTCATACTTCTGCCAAAGACAAAAGTGTCATGGTGTATCACTTTTCAGCGAAAACTATAGATCACAGATAACTGGCGTTTGTGTGTAGTAGTAGCACAGAGTCACCTTTCGATCACAACAGCGGCCGAATTTCAGAAACTGTGGTACTGTGGTAGATATGGTGGTTGTAAGTGGCCGACCAAGGATATTTTCGTATTTCGACTGTCTCCGCATATGTCACTTTTCTGCCACAACTACATAGCATAGAGCATTGGTGTTTGTGTTTGGTAGTAGAATCGTATCTCATGTAGTGCACTATGGTTGTTAGATGTCGGTAGCTATGGGGGTGTGGGAGAAATGGGGGTTGAAAGTGGTCGACCTGTGGCAATTTCATACTTCTGCCAAAGACAAAAGTGTCATGGTGTATCACTTTTCAGCGAAAACTATAGATCACAGATAACTGGCGTTTGTGTGTAGTAGTAGCACAGAGTCACCTTTCGATCACAACAGCGGCCGAATTTCAGAAACTGTGGTACTGTGGTAGATATGGTGGTTGTAAGTGGCCGACCAAGTATATTTTCGTATTTCGACTGTCTCCGCATATGTCACTTTTCTGCCACAACTACATAGCATAGAGCATTGGTGTTTGTGTTTGGTAGTAGAATCGTATCTCATGTAGTGCACTATGGTTGTTAGATGTCGGTAGCTATGGGGGTGTGGGAGAATGGGGGTTGAAAGTGGTCGACCTGTGGCAATTTCATACTTCTGCCAAAGACAAAAGTGTCATGGTGTATCACTTTTCAGCGAAAACTATAGATCACAGATAACTGGCGTTTGTGTGTAGTAGTAGCACAGAGTCACCTTTCGATCACAACAGCGGCCGAATTTCAGAAACTGTGGTACTGTGGTAGATATGGTGGTTGTAAGTGGCCGACCAAGGATATTTTCGTATTTCGACTGTCTCCGCATATGTCACTTTTCTGCCACAACTACATAGCATAGAGCATTGGTGTTTGTGTTTGGTAGTAGAATCGTATCTCATGTAGTGCACTATGGTTGTTAGATGTCGGTAGCTATGGGGGTGTGGGAGAATGGGGGTTGAAAGTGGTCGACCTGTGGCAATTTCATACTTCTGCCAAAGACAAAAGTGTCATGGTGTATCACTTTTCAGCGAAAACTATAGATCACAGATAACTGGCGTTTGTGTGTAGTAGTAGCACAGAGTCACCTTTCGATCACAACAGCGGCCGAATTTCAGAAACTGTGGTACTGTGGTAGATATGGTGGTTGTAAGTGGCCGACCAAGGATATTTTCGTATTTCGACTGTCTCCGCATATGTCACTTTTCTGCCACAACTACATAGCATAGAGCATTGGTGTTTGTGTTTGGTAGTAGAATCGTATCTCATGTAGTGCACTATGGTTGTTAGATGTCGGTAGCTATGGGGGTGTGGGAGAATGGGGGTTGAAAGTGGTCGACCTGTGGCAATTTCATACTTCTGCCAAAGACAAAAGTGTCATGGTGTATCACTTTTCAGCGAAAACTATAGATCACAGATAACTGGCGTTTGTGTGTAGTAGTAGCACAGAGTCACCTTTCGATCACAACAGCGGCCGAATTTCAGAAACTGTGGTACTGTGGTAGATATGGTGGTTGTAAGTGGCCGACCAAGGATATTTTCGTATTTCGACGAAAGGCATGTGTCTCCGCAGATTTCACTTTTCTACCACGACTACATAGCATAGAGCATTGGTGTTTATGTGTGGTAGTAGAATCGTGTCTGTTGTCGTGCACTATGGTTGTTAGATGTCTGTAGCTATGGGGGTGTGGAAGATATGGGGGATGAAAATGGTCGACCTGCGGCAATTTCATATTTCTGCCAAAGACGCATGTGTCACGGTGTATCACTTTTAAGTGAAAACTATCAATCGCAGATCACTGGCGTTTGTGTGTGGTAGTAACACAGAGTCTCCCATCGATCACAACGTTGGCCGAAATTCGGTAACTGTGGGAGTGTGTGAGATATGGTGTTTGAAATTGGTCGATCATGAATATTTTCGTGTTTCATCCAAAGACTTGTGTGTATCCGTAAATTTTACTTGCTGCCGGAACTACATAGCGCAGAAGACTGGTACTTTGTGTGGTAATAGTATCGAGTCTCCCATCGTGCACTAGGGTGGTTAGATGTCTATAGCTGTCAATATGAATTCTTTACAATCACGAACGAAGTCGTGGGTACCAGCTAGTATATATATATATATATATAAAAGTTTATAAAACATCATTATTTTCTTCAATAATGTACTGTTTAGTACATGTAATTAATAAAATAAACTAACAGAAAATAAAAATAGCGGGTTTTATCTAACAGACAATACCGCTCACTTAGCGCTGTTAACGTGTCGTCATAGTGACGTTTAGATAATACCCAAAATAGCATTTAATATTGAGTATGGCGCTGGTGGATTTACCTTACTATTTCTTGCTGAATACACAAGTATTCTTTTTATAAGAATTGTTTGTATTGCGTGTTATTACCCCATATCATGCGTGTTATTACCCTAAGGGGTGGGGAATACCAGGCATTTGCACTTTTTTCTATTTTAATCATAAAAATTAAGGTAGTAATCATAATTATATTCCATCATTTGGAATTTGTAGAGAAATGTCCATAGTAAGGTTTACATTTGTTTTGAAAAAATTTAATTATATAATGAACAATTTAAAACAATTTTTCCTTAGGTGCGTGTATTTCCCCCACTCTCCCCAATTGAGCTCGCTATCTAGGTAACTAATTTAGTTATGCGAAATTCTAAGAGGTGTTACAGGGAGCACATTTCCAGTGATGATAGGGTCAGGACCAGGGGCGGATCCAGGATTTTGTTTTGGGGGGGGGCTTGAGCGGACTTTGGTTTGGGGGGGGCTTGTCTTGAGGGAATTTTGGTTCAGAGGGCTTGCGTGGATTTTGGGGGGGTGCTTGAGTCTGGAATAAGGTAGTATTTATAGCTTCCTTGGGCCTCAAATCTGTAGAGCTAAAAAAAAAAAAAAAAAAAAAAAGGTCCCAAAACTACAATGTTGGGGGTAGACCTAGATACGTGATGAAGTTGCTGAAACAATAATAAGCTGGGTTAGAAGTGGGAAGGAGGAGGTAAATGCTAAAAATATACAGCCAGTAACAAGGGTGTTATTGGTGAACTGTAGAAGCATAATGAACAAAGTAATTGAATTTGCAAGCTTAATTGAAATACACGAGCCACAAGTAATAATAGAGGTAGAGAACTGATTATAAGAAGAAGTACTAGACAGTGAGGATTTCCTGATAGTTACACAGTGAATCGCAGAGATAGGGGAGGAATTGGTGGAGGAGTTTTCATAGTAGTTAACAAAACCTACCACAATTCACTGGTGTGCATAGATCATGACCGCACTAATGACCTCATTGTCGACGCGCCCTAAACCGCCCCCCCCCCCCCAGATCATGACCATGAGTTACTTGTGGTATATTTCTGGGGTAATAAAAAAGAAAAAATCAGGGTGTTGGCTGCTTACCGCAGTGGAAGAATGACAGATGAAGATGAGGCTCTTGGGGAGAAATTAAATTCTTACTCAGATTTCAGAGGTGAGAATAGAATGGTCATTATTGGTGGGGATTTTTACCAGGTGTAAATTTGGCTGGCAATAAGATTAATAACACAAGGAACAGAGCTGTGCAAATACTCTAATAAGGGAAGGAGGATTTACACAAGTGGTAGAGCAGAACACTAGGGGACAAAATATTTTGGTTATATTTCTAACAAAGCCTGGTGATAACCTTGTATGGTGTCAAGTAACTGAAGGAATAAGTTATCATGAAGCAGTTCTGATGGATATTGGAGGATTCAGTGAACCAGCAGCCAAAATTGAAGGGAGAAATAGGTACAATTATAAAAAGGAAAAGATTTTGAATTTTAAAAGATATTTCAGAGAACGTTTCAGTAAATGGAAGGAAAGCACAAGTACAGTAAAGTGAAGGTGGGAAGAGTTCATGGAGATAAAAAGAAAGGGGAAAGAAAAATGTATTCCAAAACAGAAAATAAAAAGTAGAGAACCTGTGTACTATAACAGGGAGGTGAGATGTTTAAAGAGGTTGGTAAGAAGAGAACATAACCTAGTTAAGAGACAGCAGGATAGTTGGGAATATTTAAAACAATTAAACAAGGACCTAAGAAGGTGGCTAAAGATGGATTTATAAAGAGTATCGTCAACACAGGGGGACCATTGACTGATTCATCTAGAAATTTCTATAACTATGTTAGAAAACTGAGAGGAAGGGAGGGTGTTGAGACACTTTTAGATAAGGATGGACAAGAAGTTACGGAGGATTTGAAAAAGGCAGAGATTTTAAGTAAAAGTAACTGTTTTAGTGAGAGCATTAGGGACAGTGAATCAGAAACAGGTGGTTCTTAATCGGATAATGAGCTTAACAAATCAATTAGAAATGAGCAGACCATAAAATTTGAAATTCATCCTGAGGATATCATGAAGGAACTAAGAAAGCTGAAAAACCATAAAGGGGCTGGTGTAGATAATACTACTACAGATGTCTTAAAAATAGCAGGATGTGACATTGTACCTTATCTTGAAATATTATTTAAATTGTGTCTTGATACTTGCTGCTTACCAGAGGATTGGAAAAGTGCAATAGTAGTGCCAGTACATAAAGGAGGGGTGAGAAATAGAATAAAAAATTATAGGCCAATTAGCTTGATGTAAGTGGTAGGTAAATTAATGGAGAGATTGATATGCAACCACCTCAGAAATATATGTGAGGGGCGTAAGTGTTTTTCAAGTAGGCAAATGGCTTTAGGCAAGGATATTCATGTGAATCTCAGTTGGTGGGATATATACAAGATATTTAAGATGAAATGGACAAGGGAGGTCAAATTGATAGTGTAGCACTAGATCTTTCAAAGGCTTTTGACAGAGTGAGCCATAAAATGGTAGTAAACAAGGTATAATCTATTGGAGAGGATCAGAAAGTGATATGCTGGATAGAAGAATTTTTGAAAGGTAGAAAACAGAAAGTTAAGGTAGGAAATGCAGTATCAAAAGAAGTGGAAGTAAAAATGGGAGTGCCACAGGGTAGCATATTGGGACCATTGCTATTTATTATTCTAATTAATAATTGTGTTGATTGTTTACTATCAGAAATTAGATTGTTTGCAGATGATATAATGCTATAGAAAAGTATCAGAACGGTTGAGGATTTTAAACAGTTTCAAGATGATTTGGACAGAGTATCTTGTAGGGTTGGTAAACATGGGATGAAAATAAATCCAAAGAAGAGTCAGCTTATTAGATACAAAAATCAAAAATTGAAGGTTTATTATGATTATAGCCTAAGGTGGGTAAAGAATTGCTTGTTAAAGACTTGAAATATAAATATCTTGGCATTATATTTGATAACAAGCTTAACTGGGTGGATCAAATTTGACAGGTAGTAGGAAAAGGTTTCAAAATTCTGTATTGGTTGGAGAGGGTGATGAGGGGATGTACGAGAGAAGCAAAGGAATTGGGTTACAAAACTTTGGTCGGACCATTGCTTGGATATGGTAGTGTAGTATGGGACCGACATTTTGAGAATCAAATACCGGAGTTGGAGAAGGTGCAATGAAGGGCTGCTAGATTTGTTTCTGGAAATTATCACAGAATGCAATCAGCAACAGATATTAAAAAAGAGCTGGAATGGGACTCATTGGAAGACAGAAGGAGGATGAAGAGGGTCATGGGAGTGTACAAGGCGTATATTGGTGATGAGGCATGGAAAGAGTTTTGGTGTAAGAATTGAAAGTAATGCATGGAAGGGAAAAGATGACCATGACCACAAGCTGGCACTCGATTTCAGGCACAAGGGTGTAGGAAGATTCTCTTTTTTAGATAAGGTTGTCAGGGTTTGGAATACGTTACCAAGAGAAATTATGAATAATTTGAAAGAATTTAAAGTTAAAATTTGTAAGGGTATGTAGGTGGATGCAGAAAAAGTGGAAGATGGGTGTTTAGGGAAATTGCCACTGAAGCATGTACTCCATTGCAATTTAATTTAATTTAAATTTAATTTAAACCTTGACTCTACTGTACTTGTTCCATCTTTCCCTGGCACATCTCTTCAAGTTCGAGATCTATGCATTTTATATTTGGATATTATTTCCTCCTTCAGTTTTGGCCACTGGTTGGTGGTCACTTCTTTCTTCAGTTACTTGACACACAAGTTTATCATTGGACTGTATTAGGAAGATATCCAACATGTTTTGTTCAACCACTCTTATTAACATATTTGCAAATCTCTGTTCCCTTATTAATCTTATTTCCTCCCCAGTTTATATCTGGTAAGCTTAAATCTCCAAGGTTGTTTGCGAACGACATAATGGTATATAATAGGAACAAAAAGGAGAAGACTGTGATTAGCTACAGGGTGACCTGGAAAAAATATTTTAAAGGGTAGGTCAGCATGGAATGAAGGAAAATTCCAAGAAGAATCAGCTTAATAGGTACAAATATAAAAAAACTAAAGGTTTTTTATTATTATAGGGAAGGGGCAGGCTTGCAGTGCAAATAT
>JARYHS010009137.1:0-25001 GCA_031002005.1 Vandiemenella viatica | reverse complement strand
GCAGTCCATTGCAATTAAAATTAAATTAAATATGACAATTTAGGTGACTGTGGAACTTCCCTTAACAGTTGATATTTTCTTCAACAGAAATAAATTAGACAAAGAAAAAATAACCAAATATAAAATTGTTTGGTTACTTTAGCAAGTTTTAATTTAGTTTTTATATTTTTTCCACACTGCCATCATTTGGTCTCTATGGTCGGGAGAAAAATGCTTTCATTTAGATGATAGTAATATCCACATATTTTAATCTCAATTATTGCATCACATTCTTTCCGACCTGAAATACTGGTTTTGGTTTGTTTGAATGCAGCTCTACTGCACTCAGATTGTTATTACTATTAATTTCAATGGAATTTTCTGATATCTATCTCCATTTGCATCTATATACAATTTATTCACAGTTTTACTCTAATATTATTAATTTTTATGAAGCTTTTGCTTTCGTGGTCATTTTCCTGTATATCTGTTCATTCTTTTCACACTTTTTTGTTTTAAATTCTTTCATTGTTTGGGGAATATGTTCTGATGCCTCCCTTAATATCTGCTTATAGTACATTACTTTCTTAACAAAAATGCAATCTTTTACATTTCCTTAAGCAAGAAATCAAATGTGAGTTAAGATCCTCTTTCATCACCAATGTAAGACTTATTCATACATATTATTCTTTTCTTTATACCTACCTTCTTCCTCAGTGGCCCTGAAAACACTCTTATACTAAATCATTTACTGAATTAGTTCTTTGGTAGGCAAGGAGATTACTATCTCTATAATTTTCTCATACTTACCTATTTTTAGTAAATAATTAATTTACTGATAAAGAGCAAGATCTTCGCAATATATCAACATGGTATGGTTCCTGTATAAAGTGTAGTAATATAGCCAAAACTTTACAGATGAAGCTAAGAAAATATAAACAAGCAGCTCGTGTTTCTGAACATACCTACAAGTAATATTTGAAATTAACAATTAAATAAAATATTAATATAATTATTGATTATGATTTTTACCTAGGAAACTTGAACTGCCCATCTTCAGAACCTTCACTGCCAAATGTAGTGAGGACTCTTCCATTAACATCAAATATTTGTATTCGATGATTATTTGAATCACTGACAATTACACGGTTTGTATTGGAGACAGCAATGTAATGTGGGTGTTCCAGTTGACCAGGTTTGCTGCCACTAGATCCAAATTTTCCAACAAATGTTCCATCTGACTGGAATACCTATAAGTTAGCATTTTAATGTGGAAGAAAAATAAATAAATTAGTAAGGGGGCTATCGAAAATAATATCTATAACTCAAAACAAGTTCTTACAAAAAGTTAGAGACAATTTTTGCATTGATGTGTTGAATACACATGCATTTAAGGTCCACACATCAAAGAAAAATGTTACACTAAACCACAAATATTTTTTGACTTTGTTCAATCCAAACTCATGTAGCGAATACTGATTTAAATTTGAAACTATTTTTATTAGAAAGAGAGATATGATAATAGGAAAAATATGATAAAAAACAATATGATACAATATTCATTATTTGAATCTAATAAATGACTTAGCATGCTTAATAACACAATAAAGATGTATCTGAATATTCAGCTTGAGCCATTTATTGTAATTTTGATGGTTTGGAATGCATGACGTGTCTATTGTAAACATCTACTGTAATTACAAATAGTTATAATTTCTAGAAAACTCCACTAAGACATTAATAAATATCTTGATAGGTGAGAAAATAATTATATTGAAATTCACAGTAGTGTAACTAACAAACTTTCAGGGTACACATTTATTTCAGATATAAGAGAAAACTCTTTTTTGCAATCAGTAATTTAAAACATCATGCAAATGTTAATGATTTGTTTTGTTTAACATTTGGTAGAAAAATCCTTATAGTTTATTACAGATGGGTCTATAGTGACAGTAGTTTCATTTAATTTAATTTAATTTTAATTGCGACAGAGCACACGCTCCAGTGGCAATTCCTCTAGTTATCCAGTCCCCCTCCATTATTTTTTTTAATTGTCTTAAATAATTTGAGTGTGAAATTCCTCCCCCCCCCTCCTCCCACTCCATCTACTTTTGCAATCTACAAATTTTCTAATGGAGACTAACTCTTCTGCTTGCAGTGCTGGTCATTCAATTTTTTTTTTTATTTGGGTTAAAAATTTTTTGTACTAATCAAACAGTAAAGTGAAATGAAGCAAATAATTGAACTGAAAAGCAATAGAATCAATCTCAAAATAAAATTTAGAATATACGTCTTAGAGTCCAGATCCAGATCCATTGTACATCTTCAGATCACCATAGACATTTGTTTAATACTAACTGTTCCTGAAATGCTAATATGGCACACAAACCTGCACACGATGGTTTTCCTTGTCACAAACATATATAAATCCAAGAGCGTCTGTAGTCACACCCCAGGGATAGTTGAAACGACCATCTGATGACCCTTGGCTGCCAAATGCACGTAGAAATCGCCCAGATGGGTCCAATACCTGTATTTATGACATTACTTTTTTTTAGAATATAAATATACAAATTTGCCTCTAATGTCTGTCAAATTATTATAGATAAATACAAGGAAATAGTATATATTTTTTAAAAATTTTATGAGAATATCTACAAACATTAATTTATTTTTAAGTTATGAAAGAAAGTTTCACAAAAAAAATCTCTGGTGAATGTATGTAATTCCTTTAAAACAACTGATTTGAAGCTGTTATGGTCCTAAAATACACTTCTCATTTTAATGCACCACAAAAATTGAAATTATCTAAGAAACATTCTGTAAATATTTGTTCAAGAAACATTATACCTGTCACAGAAAGGAAACACAGGGGTTAAGTTGTATTTTGAAGGAAGAAAATAAGTTTCCACCTTTAAATATAAGTATAGATAATGTGAAATATTCAGAGAAAACTTTTCAGACATCAGATAGCACAGGGTTTATTTTTGGAACACCTCCTTTTCAATGCATAACAATGATATAAATGATAATTTATGATGTTGGGATCTCTTCTGAATGGCATGTTGCAAGACATCCCAGATATACTCAATAATGTTCATGTCTGGGGAGTTTGGTGGCCAGCAGAGGTGTTTAAACTCAGATGAGTGTTCCTGGAGCCACTCTGTAGCAATTCTGAACATGTGGGGTGTTGCATTGTCCTGCTGGAATTGCCCAAGTCTGTCAGAATGCACAATGGACATGAATAGATGTAGGTGATCAGCCAGGATGCATACCTAAGTGTCACCTGTCAGAATCATATCTAGATGTATCAAGGGTCCCATGTCACTCCAACTGCACATGCCCCACACCATTATAGAGCCTCCACCAGCTTGAGCAGTCCCCTGATGACATGCAGGGTCCCTGAATTCATGAGATTTTCTTCATACCTGCACATGTCCATCCACTAGTTACAATTGGAAATGAGACTCATCAGACTAGACAACATGTTTCCAATCACCAACAGTCCAATGTCGGTGTTGACAGTCCCAGGAAGGTGTAAAGCTTACTGCCGTGCACTCAGCAAGGGTACATGAGTGGGTCTTAGGCTCCGAAAGCCCATATCAATGATGTTTCATTGAATGATTTGCACGCTGACACTTGTTGATGGTCCAGCATTGAAATCCACAGCAATTTGTGGAAGGGTTGCACTTCTGTCATGTTGAACGATTGTCTTCAGTCGTTGTTGGTCCTGTTCTTGTAGGATCTTTTTTCCGGCCGCAGTTATGTCAGAGATTTGATGTTTTGCCGGATTCCCAATATTCATGGTGCACTCGTAAAATAGTCTTATGGGAAAATCTCCACCTCATTGCTACCTTGGAGATGCTGTGTCCCATCTCTCATGCGATGACTATAACACCATGTTCGAACTCATTTAAATTGTGTTAACCTGCCATTGTAGCAGCAATAACCGATCTAACACCTGTTGTCTTATATAGGCGCTGCCAACCCCAGCGCCATACTCTGAGTGTTTGCATACATATGCTTATACCAGTTTCTTTGGCTCTTCAGTGTTCTAAGCAACTATCTGCATGGTCCAAAAAAGCGATCTATCAACAATGTGCAATAACCCATTGCAGTAAACTTCCATACTGCTCAAAACAGGAACCCTGTTAACCCAAATAATATTTTTAATGCTCAGATTTTAGGTTTATGGATTGAATCTGATCTTAGATGGAATAAGCATTAATTTAATTTAATTGTGATGGTGTGCACACTCCAGTGGCAATTTCCCTACACACTCATTTATCACCTATTCTGAACTAACTCAAACATGCTATGTACAGGAATTACACATTTTAAAATCCATCACAGGTAAACAAACTTTTAAAATGCATACTTCACCCATTCTGATTCAAAAAAAACATTTTCAAATCATATTCTGCAATTAATCACCAGAATCATGAAGATCTTTCACAATTCAGAAGAATGGTCAACTGTAAAACATGGGAATCTTGTAATCCTGTTTAAGTATATGAAAATTTTCCCACTGCTGAGCATTTAAATGTTTGAAACAATTATTTTTTATTATTATTATTTTTTAATTAGTATCACAGATATTGTTGCAACTCTGAAAACAAATAATTCATGATCATTACACAAGAAAACAATTGGACGTGCATATTATGAACAAAAAACTAAAATGTATCAAAATGGAGAATTTTGGTTGTTTGTAGATAACATAACGTTATATCTTAGCATCAAAACAGGAAGAAACTGAACAGCTGCAGGGTGACCTTGATCAAATATCAGAAATGGTAGGTCAATATGGAATGATGATAAAATACTAAGAGGAATCAGCTTATTAGGTACACAGATAAAAACTAAAGATTGTTTATGATTATAACATGGAGTCAGGATTACTTTTTAAAGGAGTGAAGAGTATGTAGCCTGGCATAATGTTAGACAAGAAACTCAACTGGGCAGAAGACATTGGGCAGGGGACAGGAAAAAGTTACAAAATCCTTCATTTACTGGACAGGGTGATGAGAGGATGTGCCAGAAAAATTAGAGTACTGGCTAACAGAACTTTGGTCAGACCATTGCTTGAATATTGAGATGTAGTTTGGGACCCACATTTTGGGTATCAAATACAGCAGTTACAGGATATGCAAAGAAGAACAGCTAGATTTGTTTGTGGAAATTATCGTAGGACCCACTAAGTAACTGAAATGATAAAGGAGCTGGTTTGGGATTCATTGGAAGACATGGAAAAAAGAGTGCTGGGAGTGTACAGGGCATTTATTGGTGACTAGTGTAAGCGTATCATCACGGGTCTAGAATAGTTCCAATTTGTACGATGAAAGATTGTGACAGGTTGATCTGATCTGGCCAAATATAAGCTTGACCTGTGTTTCGCCCTTAGGATGAATAAAATCTCTTGATCTTGAAGAACTCAGAAGCATTAATAGAGGTAGGTATTAAACACGGACAGGAACGATCGCAATATCGTCTAACTGTTTCAAAGGTCATACACTCGAACTTGCTTTAATACGAACTTGACTTGTATTTGACCCTTAAAGTTCATTCTGCAAAATTAAATAAATAAATTAAAAAAAAAATCCTGTTTGCTTTGAAAGCATCGTGTTGTTTATTATTGAGACTGGTCAAACACTCATGATGTAAACATTGGTCATAGTATCTGTGACGGCCAATTAACTTTATACACATTCCATATTATGAAACAGTTGAGCAACTTCGCAGAAATAAGTTGCCAGAATAGTCGATTCGGTGACACATTTGGTCTGATGTCCACTTAAAATAACCTAATAACTCACATACAGCAAACATGACTAAAGACCAATAACTAAAGTGGTCAGTAAAATGCCTAAAAAGCAAATAAACCGTAATGCATAAATTTTGGTCCAACAGCAACATTAGTGAAAGTTGTAATTAAACTGAAATTTATCCTAAGCCGATATGACAATTGGCATTCATGGTTACAGCAGAGACTATGAGTAACATTTTTAAAAAGTTTTCTAAGTTGCTTTAATTAGTAACATGTCACTGAAAAGCAGATCCACGTTTTTTCAGCCGCAAAATTTATTAAAAAAATTCTTAACTATGTAACGCTATGAAAATCAAACTTCATGAATGTATTATGCCAATTAATTTGGTAGCAGTTGCTTAGTTATTAAATTGTAGACATAACCACGAATTGCTTCTAATGGTATCTCTGGTCGCTGTTTTGTGAGCGAAGCCTGACACGTGACACCGTTCTCCAGCCAATAGCTATCGAGGTGAGTGGGTGACCTTATGAAATTATATAGTAGATAAGGCTAGGAATGATGTTGGTCGAGAATTAGGAATAAGTGAATGAAAGGGAATAGATGACTATTTACAAAAGCTGGCACTTGATTTTATGCATAAGGGAGTGAGAACATTTTCTTTTGTGGATAAGGGAGTCTGGGATTGGAACAAATTTCCAAATGAAGTGATGAATAATTTACCAAAAACGCTGAAGGATTTTAAAACTAACATTCATGAATCTCAAAAGCAGATGGGGAAGGAACTTGAAACTCAAAGTATATAAAATAAATTTTTTTTAAAAATTGTAAAAGGGTAATTAGATGGCTAAGGGAACAGCCACTGGAGCACACATGCTCCACAGCAATTAAAAATTAAGCAACAATAAACATTTAACTTAGGGATTAAGCTTTCCAATAAATTACTTTAAAACCACTCCAAAAAGGGAAAATTTTGAGAAATTGTTGATGTCATATCTTCAGTGACACTCCTTTAATTTTGTAGAAGAATTTTTGAAATGTACAAGATTATCATATATATTATTTCTATAAGGTGTTTTCTTGTCGCAAGCCACTATCTCTGTACATAATTAACAGAAATCTATGAATGAGGTGTCATTTTAAAGCTTATGGTATCCACTTTGGTTATATCATATTTCAAGAAAGGAATTTTCCAGAATTCGAGCTTTAAAGGGCTAAAGTATCACTATTTCTGCAATGCGTTTTTGTGTCAGGAGCCGTTTATCTCGCTTGACATCTAACTGATATAAATAAATGAGGTTTATTTTTAAAGATTAAAGTCTAGAGACTAAGGTCTCCGCTTTTGGTCAAATCATATTTTAAAAAAGGAATTTTTCGGAATTCGACCAATAAAGGGCCAAAGGATCAATATTTCTACAACGTGTGTCACGAGTCATTTATTACCGTTGATATCTAACCGATATAGATAAATGATGTACCGTTTTATAGATTAAGGTCTCCGCCTGCTCACATTTAATTTTAAGAAAGGAATTATTCGGAATTCGACCCTTAAAGAGAAAAATTATTATTACGTTGTTTTTTTTTTTTTTTTTTTGTCACGAGCTATCTATCTCCCTTAATATCTAACCGAAATCGAGAAATGATATATTGTTTTAGAGATTAACACAATCTGTAACTAATATTAGTTACCGATTGTGTTTTCCGGTAATTTCCAAAGCTGGAGTGGGATTCATTGGAGGGTAGAAGGACGGTGAAGAGAGTCATGGGAGTGTACAAGTCGTTATACTGGTGATGAAACTTGGAAAGATAGTTGTGGGAAAATTAAGAAAATTAAGAGAGGTGCATGGAAGGGTAAAGATGACCATTACCACAAGCTGGCACTTCATTTCAGATATAGGGGTGTGAGAAAATTTTCTTTCTTGGGAAAGCGTGTAAGGGATTGGAATAAATTGCCAAGAGAAATGATGAATAATTTACCAAAAAGCACTGAAAGAATTTAAAGTAAAAATTAGTGGAATGAAAAAATAGGTAGGAAGAGGAAAGGAGAAATCGGGTGTGTAAGGAAATTGCCACCGAGGGGTGCACTCCATCGCAATTTTTATCAATTATTCTAATAATTATCTTTGAGAAAAATTAACTTTGTGGCCAAAAACTGAGTATTTGAGAGTGATCACTGAGATTATTACAAAAACCATCCGAAAACTCCCATTCAAATGACTATATTCTCGAGCATTAAGCCAGGCTTGTGTTAGAACAAAAGCAAAGCAAGAAAAGGTAACATGCTTTTCTAAAGATATGTTTTAGGAACTGAGATCAAAATGAATTAATATGGAAGTAATAACTTTGTAATTGGCTATGTCTCAATGTTACTGCAGAAATGTTTTAAGTTAAACATCGTCTATTAACAACTGTTTTATTACTTTTTTTCGCCTTTTGAAACCAGTTGGGTGTATGAAAAAAAAAGCGCAGGTTCAACAAGGAAAAACAGAAAATGCTAGTAACAGTGAAGTGCATAAAAGGTTAGCTAAAATGGTGACTATTGGAATTGAGCAGGGCAAGAGAAGTGCAGAAAGTGCTATTCTGGACTGACATGCGATAACTACCACAATATTCCCACTGACTAAAAGGGGGGTACGCGTCTGGAAAAATTAATAAAACAGTTGTTAATAGACCGTGTTTGATTTAAAACATAAACATGGAAGAGTGATTTCTTGAACAAGACATTGCGGGTAGAATCTTCAATTGGAGACGACTGACTGGCGTCCTTTCAGAATATTTCATTACAACTTCCTCGTCTATCTCAGTGTTATGAAGTCATCCCGTTTTCAGTCATTTTTACCCCTTAACTACGATCTGTATCAGTTTTCTCTAAATTTTGTTTTATCGTCAAATTTAATTTTCAGTTCAAGGAAAAAAAGAAAAACGCAGTGGTTACCTGTATGCGGTGGTTATATCTGTCGGCGATGATGAACTGTCCTATGCGGTTGACGGCTACCCCTGCGAGGCAATCAAACTCTCCCTCGCCGCTACCGTATGAACCGAACTCCTTGACGAAAACGCCATTGGAATCGAAGACCTGTACGCGGTGGTTGCTCGAATCAGCGACCACGATGCTGTTATCTGGACCGACAGCTATGCCGCGCGGCCATGTGAAACTTCCGGGCTCGCTCCCCCGACTTCCGATCTTGAACAGCTGGCGCCGCTTCTGCAGGTACTGGCTCCTAGGGGAGGTACCTGCCGCCGCTGCTGCGAAACCTGCGGACATATCATGGCACTTCATTTCTAGACAACATTGCTTGTCTTAGTTGACAAAATTCATGTTAATTCCAACATTCTCTGCTTGACGTCGTCTCCTAGTGTGGCTATCATCTTTGTTCATGGAAGCTTTCATACTGCTTACTCACATCTAAGCTATTGGAACCACAGGCAACTTAACCACTAAAGACAAGGGTAATGGCTGTTTCCTTTTGGTTTTTGTTTCCAGCGATAGCTAAATAGACATCAGAGTGGAGGGTTTCTCAGCGTTGTAAATGATGAAAGTTTCTCTGGAAACTAGCCGAGTTGGAACATTTGTATAGCACGACTATTCGGCGGTCATATTCTTTGCAGCCATTGTCAAGTGACTCATGTGACTTGACAATAAGGGCAGAGATTTTGACCGCAGAAACGTCGTGCTATACAAATGTTCTCACTGGGCTAGTTTCCAGAGAAAATTTAATCTAAATAGACATAATTTATTTGTATGATTTTTGGTGTTCTCCATTTATACATGTTTGTTGTTTTAGTTTGATGGCTGTGGTTATCTGGAGGTCACTGTTTACAGCGTAATCTGTAATTCTTCGAATTGATTTGAGTTCGGTGATTAGAGATGGCTTTGCGACAATTTGATCATATATGAACATCTGCCTCGTGCAAGAATTTCGTGACTGCTGATAAGACCTGCAAATTAGACTGTTGAAGCAAGATTAGGGTATCGGTTGGTAATTTAGTTTAATTTACCAGTTGTTTAAATAATTTATTTTAAGGAGCAACGTGTTTTGTGCTCCCTCCTCCCCCTAAAAGAAAGACATGGTATTGGTGCATTGTTTCTGTGGGACGTTTCTCTGCGGTAAGGCGTATAAGAAATAGAAATTTGTAAGGAATAAAGTATTATTAAAAGTAACAACTAAAATTCATGATTTAGGATTAAATCGTCAAGTAAAAGAATCTAGTTATGTGCAAGTGAGCTAATTTCCATCCTAGTAAGAGTAATAATTTACGTTCACTGTAGGTCTGGCTCGATGACAGCTTCTATTATTTCTTAGTGGTTTTCCATTCTCTTTTCAGTTGCTGTTGAGCTGTCTTTCTAATACTAATACAACGGGCAGTCTGTAAATTAGGGATTAAAATGGGAGTTTTGGTATTTTTTTCAGTGAATAGTGTAAGTTGCTTGAAGTTGCTATTTATTTTGAAAGTACTATCCGGTACGGTGAACAATTGTGGACTTTTATGTTCTACTTTACTGACCAAGCTTTTTGAGTCTGCGAAAATTAATATTTTTTTCGAAGTTTTGTATACTTACTACACAGGATAGCTTCTACAATTGCTATAACTTCTGCTGCGTAAACATTTGCCTTAAGTTGAAGTGGGAGATCCTACCACAGGGTGACTGTAGGCATATCCTACTTCTATGCTCGTCGTAGACGTTTACGGGAAATTGGACCATTTATACCTGATTTTGTTTTGTTATTAACTTTTCCTCGTTAAGTTTCAGCTTGTGAGGAAGCAGCTTTCTATGCATATGTAAAAGATTACAGCGCATCATAGACGAATGCAGGTTATGAACAGTAAATAGGATCTGATAATAATTGTAATAAAAGTTTTGAACCTTTAAAACATTTGAAAAGTAGGGTATTAAACATTAAAATCAATAACAAAAGGGTTCATTGTCGATTTGGAAAAACATAAATAAAATGAGTTAACGTGGGAAAGAGCGAAAATAAGATAGTAAAAGATGAGAACAGAAAGAATTTATTCCATTTTCAAGAGAATGGTAAAAAATTTAAAAGATATTAACAATTTTTCACACTAACGCTATAGTACGATGGAACAGAAACACGCTTATTTTACTTAATACAATACAGACTAAAACGAAACAACATTTAAATAAAACAGGAAAGTTTAAGAAATACGATGATAATCTGGGAAATAAAGAGTTCAACACTAATTTAGATCAGAAAAGTACGGCGTATTAAAAAAAAGTTCCTCCATGTGTAAACAAATGCATTGAGGCCTAACAGAAAAATTAGCTATTAATTCGGCCGTAAATCAAGAAAAGAGTTGCAAATTAGAGTCCAAAATAAGAAATAAAGCTCGTATTGTTAAAAGTACCAACTAAAATTTATGATTCAGGAAAGAAATCGTAAATTAAAAAAACTTTAATGGTATATTGCGACGAAATTATGGGGTACTTCGAAGAAAAAAAAAGCATTAAGAAAGAAAATGTTTCAAAAAATCATTCCTTTAAATAGTAAAAGCTTCAAAGAGATGATCTAAATTCGAAAGTTGTTCGGCAACGAATGTTACACTATGGAAGTCAAAATAATGTATGCCATTTTTAGTTAAAATTAAATAAACACTTGTTCAAAGGATCTAAAGTTATTATAACACCGATAACAATTTTTAATATAATTTATCAATATTAGAAGACATGAAAGTTTTGTTTAAAAGAAAAATTAGGAAGTAGAGATTAACTTTTGGACAAAGTCAATAAAAGCAATTGGCTGCTTGCTAAGTGTACAGTCATTGTTCATTTAGCGTGTCGGTGAATCTTAGAATTCGCTGGTGCGGGGGTAATGAACTCTGGCGCGCGGAACGATACTAGATGATAACATTAAGGACGCTGTTACTTTAGCAACCTTTTTCTAGCTTGGTGGTTTTTGGGATTTTGCTGCAGCCATTTAAGTAAGAGATATGAACATTTGAAGTCGGGACACAAAGTGAATTATCGAATGAGTGAACATTTTAGTGAATTTCCATGTCAAGAAGATAAATATTAATAATGTTAAAAATTTATGATCTTTGAATTTTCGTGGGGGTAAATCAACCTATTTTATCTTGGTTGTCTGGGTGGAACCGGGTCAATTTTTTGAAACGTGACGTTTCAGCTATCATTTTGTGGCTTTCATCAGATCACTGAAAAGGGTCTCCTACGATCTGTTTACCTGCCTTGCTGTTTGAAGAAACAGAAACGAAGTTATGGAAAATAATGGTGACAGAAGAAAGACCGTGATTTTCTGAAGACATATTTGAGGCAAAGTGAACATACAAACAAGTACTAGAAATGAAAATGAATTTAGCCGTGATCCACATGGCGTTTTTGTCATTAGTCTAAATATTTATGGAAACTTGGGTACAATTTCATGTCTAAATCGTAATGACTATCATAAAGCAACCTAATTTCAAATATAAAAAAATATATTTGCGATAACTTTGATTTAAAATATTCTGCAATATGCAGCGTTCACTCCAGTTAACAGCGCTGTAGTTTATGCAGATCGAGAGAGTTGTAATTTCTGAAAAGCGCGATTCACTCTGGCATGGCGTGTTTGTGTGCAGGATTTTATTACTAGTGTCAATATTTGTTTTAATACCTACTGTTCTCAGAAAAGGTATCATTGTGATAGAAAACTGCTATATAGATATATCAGTCACGTGGTTCAAAGTTGGATCAATAGTAAAGCATTATTTTTTTAAGCAACTACCGAAAACAGAGATATCTGGCAATGCAAAAGATACGATTAGATCTCTTTCAATTTCGATGCTGATTGTACTAAAGACAAAACAAAATTGAATTGTTCATATCAGCAGGAATAATTTGAATTTTCCTTTTGTTTTGACTTGTTATAACACTGTATCACAAAAACTTCTCGATGATGTACCGTATGCAGTACTTGAAACAGTGATGAATATAAAATAAGTCATACATTTTTCTTAAAAAGGAAAATTGAGCTTTACGCCTCGTTGACGTCGAGGTAATTAGAGGCGGGAAATGACTGGGGGCAAGGAACGAGTAGAAATATGGCCATGATCTTTTGAAGAAACCATCCTGGCATTCACTTGGAGTGGTGATCAGCATTGTCAATAATGTGAGGCCAATGATCGGTTTGAGCTATGTAGAGATAGAGAAAGTACATTTTACAAGGAGCGGTTTGGTGGATCAGTTTGTTAATATACTAGAATCCCGTACTCGGCTGGAATTTTTACGGTCCATTACACTGAGCTTACCTTTTACCAAAGTTTTGCTTTGTTAATGTGAAGATGATAGAACGTTTCATTGTTTGGATTTCACATAAGCTGTAGGTCCCCCTTACATAACTGGATTACCAGGATAGGCAGATGTAGAATGCGCAGTTGCTAAGAAATTCTGTCGCTAGGTCCCAGTGTGTGAGCAGTCTGAGCAGTAGCGCTCGGGTCTAGCATTTAGGAAGACGCGAGTTCGAATCGCCGTCTGGTCACCTTGATTTTGTTTTTTTTTTCCATCGTTTCCCGAAATCACTCCAGCTAAATGCCAATATGGTTCCATTAAAAGGCACAAAGCTCGGAAAAAAATTGTAGATATATTTTTGAGACCACACGAAATTATTATTATACTTTTTTAGGAGTGATAGGCATTCGGGGGGGGGGGGGGTAAGCAGGTCAAAAGTACCCCTGCCCGCCGGTTGATGGGGGGCCCCGATCACCGACTGTAGGGGCCCTCACGCCATGACACCATGAATCCTCCTATTGTCACCCGGCCAGTTTGTACAGTTTGTAGATCTAAAAAAAAAGGTCGCCCATTTTACCGCGGGCCCAAAATTCCTAGCACCGGCCCTGTAGGTATTGGTAGATAACATTACAGTAATTTCAAAACAATTGTAAAAGCTATGTCGCTACTAACGTTGCATATTATTTGAATAATTTGTATAAATGTGTGAGAGAGAAGTGTGTTAGCTACCTGCTGCTGTAGGGGAAGTGGGGGAGCCTGGCGGGTTTTTTTGGTCGTCGTCAGAGCTGTCGACACTGGCCGAGTTGTGTCTCAGGGGAAGGCCGAGAGAGAGGCGTCTCGACGCCGACGCACTCGCCGATGAGCTGCCGCTGCCAGTGTCCTTGGCGCCGTCTTTGGCGGCTGCTCGGTTACCGTACTTGTTCTTGAGGTAGCGCGCCCACGAGCTCAGAGCAGCGCCGTCCTTTTCACCAGACCTGGCCACAAAGCGAAGGAGAGTGGTGATATAATAATTTTTATTCATGGTTTTATTCCAATACGAATATACGTGGAAGAAATGTTTAAAATTAGGATAATGGGGAAAATAAGTTTGAATTCTAAAGTTTCAAAAGATGAAGGTATGAACGAAAAGCAGTATTGATATCCTCTTTCGACCAGACCATGTCCTGTTTGCTCCTTATTGTAAAATATATTACAATCGTAAATGTTTCCCATACCCATTAATTCAAAATGGACCTTCGAACATGTGTTCAACAGAGCATCTGTGTATCGTAATCCAAGAGTAATCACTAAAAATAACCCAGTCTCAAATGCATCGTACGATGCGGCAAGAAGGATTTCCGATCCATGTTGACCACCAATTCTCGTATCGACCAATCGACCAAAACAAGACTAATGTACAGTGTTGTATATGGACTTCGTGGTATTTGAATTTAGTTGATATACGATGTTGAACGCTGTTATTTTTTTTTTGAATTTTTTTTTTTTGAAGTTAATAGCTGATGTCAGTTACTTTGCGAGATTTACGATGCGTTTAGTCAATTCTCATTTCTGCCAGAATTTATTTCGAGCGTAAGCTTCATTCGAAACGTCGGGAGAAAAGAGAATTGATTACATGCAGCATAAATCTCGAAAAGTAACTAACAACGTTATGGCGGCTGCAAAAACTGCAAAATCTTGTGAATATCAGATGTATAAACGGTTACTAGGTGAATTGTTGTAAGAGAAAGACAAATAGCTTAGTAATGTACTACACAATTACTGATAATGTGAACGCTATGTTATCTAAACTTTACTGTTTACTAAGAAGTTCAGAAAATTAACTGTCTGTTTCAAATATTCACGCTTCTGTGTTAATATGGTGGTAAGTAAACTCGTACAGGGACAACTGCTACAAAAGTGTAACTAATCATGAGGTGATGCAGCTTGTGACAAGGACACTAAGAATACAAGAAATCATTCAACTGGATACTAGTCAAGGTAACAACTGCAAAAAAAAAAAAATATTCAGGTCTTTAAAAAATTAGAACGTAATGAATAGAAGATTGACGGCTAAGGTTTTATTTCAGCCTTGTCGGCTAGTCAAAAAGCACAAGTACCATTAACTTGGCCTTGATTTTTGGAGCGATATTTTTGTATGGAAGTTGAAGCGAATGCCACGTTATTCGAGTGGTGTCCTTATTAGGCTTGAGTATAAAATGTTGCTATTTATTGTACTACTAACCCAGATGCTGCCGATGCTCCGGGACGGTCAGGCGAACTCTCACGCGACTTGAGCGCATGGGTCGAGCGACTTCGCGCTAGATCTGCGGTCGACGACCCAGGTGCGTAGCGCGACGCTAGATAGGAGGAGGGTACGCCGGAAGAAGTGGGCGATGACGGCCCGTCATCCTGTTCCTCGACGTCGTCTCCGCCGAAGTTGTGTGAGCTGCGACTGCGCGCCAGCCGCGTTCTTCGGTCCTTGAGAGCGGCGTAGCGAGAACGGCCGCTCGGGTACCGACTTGACGAGTCCTCTTCCGCAGCGGCTGTAGATGTGGTGGACGTCCTGCTGCTTCCATACTTCCGTGGCTCCGGTTCCTCCTCGGGTGACAGTGCGGCCGAGCTCTTGCTCTTGTTGAGGAAGCGACTGGTGTAGCCGCCGCTGCCGTAGCGCGACGACGAGCCCGACTCTTCGTCTTGGGCTGCCGTAGCACGACTGCGACCCAGGTACTTGCTGCCGCCGGCGTCCTCCTTGTCCTTATTGGCACCGTAGCGATAGCTGCTGGAACCGCTGGGTGTTGTGTCGGTACTGTAGCGGCGGTAACTGGAAGCGGGGGAAGACCCTCCTTCGTCGCGGCTGTTTCGCCGCCGGGAAGTGTCGGTAGTGTCACGCGCATTGGCGCTGCGTGCTAGCAGGGGTCCGATGTCTGTGCGGTCGACCGGCCGGGAAGATGCCGACGCCGCCGCTGACACAGAGGAAGAAGTCTCCGTGGGTTTCTTCTTAGCCGCTGCATCATCCGACTCTTCCTCAGAATCGGTTTCTTCAGACTCGGAACTAGTCTCGGTTTCCTCTTCTTCTTCTTCCTCCTTGGTGGAAGTAGCCGCAGCAGCGGCTGCTGCTGCTGCCTGTTGTTGCTGGCGGTTGGCCAGAAATCGGCTCTGGAAAGGGCGCTGTTGCTGGGTCTCCGAGCCGGTGGAGGACAGCCGTCCCCTGGGTGTGGAGGTGCCGCTGGTGTCGCCGCCTCCGGAGGAAGGTGCCGCCGGCGCCGTAGTGCGTGCAGGAGACGCTGCCGCACTAGAGGAAGACTCTGAGGACGTGGTCGAGTCGGAGCTGGTGGAACGCACGGCAGCCTTCTTGCCGGCGTCAGAGGTCTTGCGTGCAGTTCCCACTGAGGTCTGACGCTGCGCAGTCACCGTTGCGGCCCCTCCGGTTGAAGAGGCGTCATCCGACTCGCCGTCACTCGTAGCCACCTACGGTGCCACTAAATTTTACACTATCCACTCCCACCACACTTTGGTTTCCTGGGGCCGTTCTTTAATTCCTTTTTGTGCTCTGAAGTACTCAACGGATACACTCGCCTAGCCACTGTGCATTACCAGCGAGACAAAGACGCAATTTATCGTTAGCGGGTTCTGGCCACGAGTATTGAAAAGTTAATCTTTTGTACAAGATCAAGTTATTTGCATGGAACGGATAAGAGTCAATAAGCAAGAACGATTCGATTAATGTTCTTTTAATTTACAGACAGCGAGTATTCGAAATCGTGACGATCTGACGGTGTCCATATGATAAAATGCTGGACCGTTTCTAGATGTAAGTGAAGCAGGCTTTCCATATCCTTAGAGCTGTCTTGAGATAGGATTCGCGCTAGTGTCTCAACGGAGCGGAATCTTTCGTTAGGAAGTGTCACTAGCAATGCCACAGTGACTGCAAGGCAGTAGCTTTGTTAGTGTTCGAGTTTACAATACAAACACTACAGGAACGGACAAGGAGGATGGGTTTTTACAATACAATGGTCAATTCCTCCTGTTAAAAAGTACACGTATGCATAATTATTGAGAAATAACTCAGTGATACAGAATGGAATGATGCACAAATATTCATTCATGTGTGTACTAGTTGACGTTATTATTACAGATCTGTATTAGTGCCAAGGTACTGTTATTTGAAAATAAGTTTGTATTAACACGGAATTAAAAAAATCAGCCCCAGGACGAAAAATTTCTTCAACACATTTAAAAGAAACTAAACTAAACAAAATATGTATCATGAAAAAGTTAAAAGGTTGTGAATTATTAATAAGTTAGCTGATACACTTAAACATCTCATAGAACACAAAATATATACAAGATAACATATTTACAAATACACAAAGAAACTATACTTTCTCAGTAAATGACGCTAAAACCATTCATTATTTCACAATGCCAAAGCGTTATTAATTTTGTGAGTTTGTGTGCCGTGTTAATTAAATGTGAGGTAAGCACAAACTCTCAGTGTATTGCTTCGTAGGAATTGTCATTGTGAGGTCGAAACAACGTAAATTTGTACTTAAATCGATTGTATTTCATGTTGATGTTACCTTTGTTTTCGGCACTACAATATCGAGTCATTCGTCTACACCATTATCTCTGCTAAATTATCATTTACAGTTTTAACGGAAAATAATCTAACTAAAGCAATAGTGTTAACTTCTCATTTCTTACATTTTAAAATTGATGCGAGAGGAATATTGTCAAACCACTCCTATATCGATCGGGTTGGGAAACATAGTTCTAGAAGCATTCCAGAAAAAATTTAAACATTTCATCAAAACAATTTTTTGATGCCACGACCGGAAATCAGTTCGGTTGTTTTTGTAGTGCTCCGTTGAAATTTTTTAAAGTACTGCCTTAATGTGAAGTTTGGGAGTAATTAAATATTGTTCGTCTATTAAGCGCAAAGATTTAGAGACAACGGAAAAATGGTTATATTTTGAGAAAACTGAAAAAAAGTATGAAAACAGTAAAATTATTTCTTCTCATTTTTGACTACAAATGGCGAACCATTTTTTTAAAAAAATGTAATTGTTCTGCAAATTGATCTGTAGTCGCATCCACTACTCAATCACAATCAGAAAAAGAACTCCATTAAAACGTCAGTGGCTCACTGGCAACAGAAGGGAATACATATTCATCAACTGTTTAGCGAGTGTATTCTGTTGTTGCTAAGAGCAATCATCGTATACCATTTTTGAGCATTTCACTACGAAATAGGAGAGATCGTTCAATTTCTTTTAGAAATGTTTTGCAAGAGAAATATTTTTGAACTTTGCTTACAACACAGTTGTTCTTAATTTTAACTTCTCGGTTTATTATCCATGGAAAAAAATTTTTTCCTTGTCATTTGTGGGTGACAGTACTCACAACTAGATTATACAAGTATACAAGAGGAAAATGTTTCAAGTATGGACTATGTCAGCTATTTGAAGTTGTAGTCACCGATGCGGGTCATAAAATGATGTAAGACCTATTGCTTATTTCTGTAGAGAAAATTTTCCGACGTCGTATATCAAATATGATACACCTTGTCGAGGTAGAAATACAAAAGTAGTATGAATGAGCTGTACACCCTGGCAGCTACCCTCAGAGCCACCACTCTGCCTGCCCGTCTTCGGGCATCTGTGTGGAGCCACCTCCTGGACCGTCGGTGGCGGCGTGCGGCTGGGCGAGGAATCCTCGCCGCTGCCTTCTGCACTGCGCTGCTGCTTCAGCGCCGACACGCGCTCGGACTGCGGCCGCGCAGACCCCGTCGACGTCGTCGTCGTCGTTGTCGTCGTGGAATCCGCGGAGGTCGAAGCCACTGCCGCTGCTGCCTCCGTGCCGCTGCCGGACGCCTTGTTCTGCTTTTTTATCTTGGAGATTTCGTCCTCCTCACTGACCTGACGCGACGCGGTCCTCCTGCCCAACGGAGTGGTTACTTTGGGCGCGGTGGCTGGCGGCGCAGGCTGCTGAGGAGCTGGCTCCTTCTCGCGCTTCTTTCCGCGCTGTTCGGACTCGAGCAAGCGCTTCATGACGCGTGGCGAGTCCAGCAGCCGAGTGATGCCACTGAGCGGACCGCGAGACGCGTCTTCCGTGTCAAGGACGCGTTCGCGTTCCTTGTGGTGGTGAGCCGGACCTCCAACACCGCAGTCACCGGAGAAGCGGACGGATCGTCCGCCACCGCCGCCGCTGCCGCCGCCGTCGTTGTCGGAGTCTCCGTCGCCGGCGCCGAGTTGGTGTCGAGAGGCCAGACGCGAGCGGTAGCGCCTGGCTGTGCGACCACTGCTGCCTCCACCGCTGCCTTCGTTGTCGTAGTCGTAGTCGTCAGCGCCTCCTCCGCGGCCGTACCGTGACTCTCCGTAGCCTCGGTTGGCGTACCGCTCACCAAACTTGCGGCTGCTCAGCGGCGAAGCTCTTCCTCCTGTCGATCCGCCACCATCACCATCGTAGAACCCGCCTCGCTCGTCTTGACGGAACTGGGTCGCGAGTCTGTGGTCACTCTTGGAACGCATGAGTCCTGGACCCACTGTTGGCGGTGGCTGTAACAGTCCTCCACCTCCACCGCCCACGACACCGCCTCCGGGACCCGACATAGCCGGGAACGGCGCAGCGATTGTCAGTTCGCCGTAGTTGGCTACGTGTAGTACTAACTGGTTGGGGTCCGTCGCCATAGCGAAACGCACGCGACGAGCGTAGTCCACATTCTCATATTCAAAATTGCGGATGAACTCGACCGTCTTGAGGAAAATCTCCTTTGCGTCCATAAGTTCGCAGTCATCCCAGTCTACGTTATCGTTGATGTGTTTGTCCGCGAGTTCGCAGTTGCTTTGTATGTTGGAGATTTCCTGCTCGAGGTTGTCCTTGAGAGTGCGCAGGTTACGCTGCTCGGTGGTGAGGTAGCGTTCGATCTCCGCACGCAGCGACTCGGTGCGGTCCTTGAGGGCCTTCAGCAGTCGCCTGTAGATCTCTTCAACCTCCCCCGATACGGAAGTGCAGTTGTTCTGCAGAACCGTTTGGTTTTTCTCTACCAGTGCCAGTGCGTCTTGCAGTCGGTGGATGGCTCTTCGCACCTGTAATTAACACACGTTACTAGGATTACTGTGCTCTTCAAATTGAGCAACATTATGTGAAGGAAAATGTGCATCAGGGAACAGAATGAGTCATTAATATTTTAGGACATATACGTTTTCATTTATATATTTGAACAGGTCTACTTGGTTTTTGAATCTTAAAGGGATTTGTTCTAATTTCCTCAATGTACTAGTATTAACTGTATACATGTCGATCCCTTGCATATGGCGGCTAATACACTGTCCTCGCACGGGTTCATACCGCTTTTATTTAAGTGTTGTGTCTGGAAGCTATAGTCAGAGATAGTACCAAGTATTCAACTAACAATATCAATACAACGTATTGACTGGATCTATGCAGTGGCGTAGCTAGGTCAACAAGGGCCCCGGTGCAAAAAATTTATATTGGGCCCTCAGGCCGGACGGGCGACCTTTTTCTTGCTTTGCTTTGTGTGCAGTGGTTGGGGCCTCCCTGAGCAGCGAGGGCCCTTAATGAGGGGCTCCTGTGTTCTCAGAGACCCCTTAGACGACAGTAGAGCCAAAAAAAAAAAAAAAAAAATTGCCGTGAAGGCTCGTGGGCCCTCTAAACTGCGCTTGAGGGCCCCTAGAGGTGCGCTTGGGGGCCCCCTGAGCGTGAGGGCCCCGGTGCAGTGCACCGCCTAGCCCCATAGTAGCTACGCCCCTGGATCTATGGTGAACTGCTGTTAAAAAAACTATGTAAACTGGACACGATAGTTTTTAAATAGATTTAAAAAATGTCTTTGCAGTATTGTCCCTGATCGTTACTCGAAACTTTTAACCAAGTTCACATCCAAATAAAATTTTTATAACCATACCTAGATGTATTCTTAGCAGTCATGACAACTGTAGCCTGATGTGCAGTTATTGGAACCGTATCATATTGTGGTTACCGCAGCCCGCGAGTAAATGAATTGTGAAAGGTCGTTACGATAATATGTGTGTACATTCATTTTGTTAGAAGGATGTGATAATTTTGTATGTCAGTAGACGTTAAAACAATGGGATTGTTGTAATATGGAGAAAATCACGTGATGGTCATATTAAAGATCTGTTTTGAAACGCAATAAGGAACTGTACAAATGCCGGCAATTTCATCCCACTTGTTACAATTTTTTATATAATGCAGGTTTATATTTGGGTTAATAGGTAGTTCTGCTCATTAAAGGAACAGAAATAAAATTTTGAGTAATAACCCACCCTTTCGTGATCTGAACCCGATACTCGTGGTCATTGTGGCCTTCGTATGGTAAAGCCCGAAGGAGTTCACAACTTTTTTCCTGTGAACTGGCTCGAGTAAAGACCACTGAGGTAAAGGTACGGCTTGTTGGAGTGTTTAAAAATCTCTTAAAAATACTTAATAAGAACTGTAATTCAAAATAAGGAATTATTAATATTGTTTTTATGATAATCCTAGGACTATGCAGTATAGTACACAAATTTTCGTACATCTTTTGAGGTGAGTTATATTCGCCAGCAGCGTGTTATCCTGCAAGCCACCAGTGGATCTAAAACTGTTAATGTAATTTTGTTCCGACCCTCATTAGCGTTAGATTCTGGTTTCAGTATCAGAGGAACAGACTCTTTTGTTGTCGTACAGTATGAAACAAAACATCAGAGAGGCAAAAACATTTGGCTAATTATGCAGTACGACTCAAAGGTTAACATTTTGGAAGAGAACTTTCTGTTTCCACTATTTTTCATTTTAAAGGTGCTGCTCACTCTGCGTTTCTTTCGTGTTAAATCAACTTAAGAGAATGTCAGAAGTTCGCCTCTTGGATTTTAGTCATCTTTATCAACGCTTGAAGGGCTTGACAGCGAGCCTTACCACCAACCTGCATTTTTTTTTTTTACATTATTAAAGTCTTTGTGTTAGATAAATCCTTAACGACGAGCTATTGTAATAGAGACTTCAGTAAAGACCCAATAATTTACCACAACTCTACTTCTAAATGGTTTATAATTTTGTTTCGTACTTTTACGATACCTGCCACCTGATTACCTAACGCAAGCACGTAGAGTGTACAATAAACATTTTTTAAACGATTTAACTTTACTATTGATATCATTAATATTACAGTTCTGATATTTACAGTTTCGTCTTGAGTAAAAACTACAGTCTACAGTTAACTGTCTCTAACAAAACAATGACACGGATATACTAACCATTCATAGTTTATATGTATGACTCTCTATTCCTAAAACTTCTAAACTGTTACAGAAAACTATTTATAATAGTTATTGGTATGGTGGATACAGAGTTATTGTTAAAGGTAAGACCTGCGTGCATTCCAATAATGCCACTCAAAACCAAGAAGGAAAGGTTGTGGCAACGCTCCTTGTGTATTCTAAGGGTAATTTACTAACTGACTGTTTTCAAGAACCGGGAATAAAACTCAAAAACACATCCTTGTTGATAACTTTTTTCCATCGAATCAAAAGGTGACAAATTTAACAGAGATGCTACGCACAGTTCCTCACTTCGTAGAGGGGATAATGTAGTTTGAACTTCACTGGAATAAATACAGTATTGATGGCAGCATAGTTCGCGTGTAAAAGCAGAAAATGTTAATACAAGTTAATTGCAACATTATTAGGTTTAAAAGTTTTCGAACAACCTTCGTTCATAACGCTTATAGACATACAAACAAAAGAAGTAGATATTCCAACGAATTTCTTTAAACATCTGAGTTGTAAGGGATTACGATTACTGTAAGTAACGTCTAAATCAATACGTCACAACTTGTAAATAAATTTAGTAATAGTTTTTTTCTTCATACATCACTGGCGAAGTGAGTTAGTAAAACTATTTTATGAGTTTTACAGAATTTTTATTGATGTACTGAAGAATTTGTTTCGTGGGCCCAATATGTAAAGGAAATAGATCTGAATAAAATGAAATAACTAATATTAGCTGAGGGAAGTTTCTTCGGAATTTTCTTGTTGTGGTGGTATATATTGTACTAACCCAAGTTATTTAAAGAGGCTTTAAAAGAAACATTTTTGGTTTTCTTCATTATTCTTAAAATTTTCCGGAAAGTTACATTGTCTTTCAAATACAGGAACTACGAGGTCTGTCCGGATAGTTCGTGAAGAATTTAATGTAAGTACAGCTTGCATTGTATTCTAGAGGGCAGTATCGTAAACTACCTGCAGTTAGCAGTTGTTTTCTACTCACTGTCGTTGTTTCCATCGACAGTCTGCAAAATGTAAACCGCAGTCTCGATGTGCAAGTTACTGTTATCACATGCTAGACAGGACCAGCAGCTTTCTTCTGTCTCATCATTGGTAGCAAGAGAGTTTTCGTTCACTTTTTGTTATCCAAATTAAAACCCGCTCCAAAATTTCATTGTTTTAGATGCATCGGTGCCATTGAAGAAAGTTAATTAGCTGAGCTGCATGGCATCACGGGGGGATTGTTATTTTTCATGATGAAAAAACTGGAATCGGCGAAAGAAGTATGGAGGCGTAAACACTGTGCTACTACTTGTCTTCTCGCGAGAGACCGTCACTCACCACTCAGGGGGGAGTAGGTGTTGTCATCCCCCTTTGCATACGTTGTGTGTGGTTAGTGCTATTTTCTTTTGGAATATTTGAGCCGGATAGTTGCGAAAAAATGCCTAAAACCCTTAGCAGGGTGGCTATTGAATAAGCCGGCTATTTCGCGGATATAACTAGTACTTGATCACCGAAATTCAGTATTGAAGGTGATTAATATCTGTTATTATCCTTTAAAACGTCGGTATGCTTCCTTAGCGCAGGGCATTGAATTATTAACACATTTTTCCTGCAACAAATTCTCGCATACAGAATCAGTGAGACATTTTTACACAGCTAACTGTCAATGGACGTGAAGTTACATTAGGTTGCAAGGCAATATTAGCATTACTTGTCAGATCTGGTAAGACGGTAGTGTTTACAACAAATATGTTTTATTTACGGCACACTTCAAAGCACAACGCCTAGTTTTGTCCATTTAAACCAAATATTGGGGATGAGAGTGTCGACCATGTGAGAGGGCTGTAATCTGTGTTCGACAGAGTTGGATACCTGGTTGTTGATGCGGGCGATCTCCCGGCGCAGGATGTCCATGTGGGCACCCTTGCAGTCGGCGCAGACCTTCTTGTCGCAGTGGACGCAGAGCGAACAGTAGGACTTTTCGGAGCAGACGGAGCACCGCTCCATGATCTGGCCGCTGGTGGGGTCGGGCAGCTCGCCGGTGATCTCTATGTGCAGCTCCAGGAAGCGCTGCAGGGTCACGTTGGTGGGGTAGCCCTGCACACCCTGGTACGGGATGCGGTGCTCCGCTCGGCATTCCGGGCACTTCACCTGCACACCAAACGACCCACATAGTCATGGCATAGGAAGACAAGCAACTAGAAGTTATATCTTTCTGAAGATCGTTCGGTACAGTGATTGACTATTAACTGTACGACCGGCTTTGAGAATATTTCATTATAACTAGAAGTGAAGAGCGGGTCAAAAGACCCAATAAGCATACTACGAGGAGGACTCCTCTTTTCTTGGGGTGGCGGGAGAGACTGTATGATCTCATTGGAGTGATGCAACCTTCCTTTCCACCAATCACAAGCTAGGGATTTTGTCAACATTTTTGTTTAAAAAAATACTAATGCAGTTTGGCTCAGAAAGAATGGTTCAGTGCATAAATAACCCTAATATGTTCGTAAATGTATTTATTTATTTATCGTGTACAGGACATAACATTACAAGTTGAAAAAAACAAATAACATTAATTAATTAATATCAAACTACAGAACATAATTAAATGGAATGTGACCAGAATTCCGCAATCTTGATGGCCTTCTCATATGCCCTAAAAAGGTCGTCGATAGTGCAGGTTTCAGGGAGATTTCTGCTCACCGGAAGATGATGTTGGTTCTGAAGCTCACTACATTCACATAGTTC